>CAUYSK010041112.1:0-26927 GCA_963575035.1 Avahi laniger | reverse complement strand
TAGTCCCAGCTACTCGGGAGGCTGAGGCAGGAGGATCGCTTGAGCCCAGGAGTTTGAGGTTGCTGTGAGCTAGGATGACGCCACGGCACTCTAGCCCGGGCAACATAGTGAGACTCTGTCTCAAAAAAAAAAAGAAAAGCTAATTTGTTAGATGAATATATGTTCCATGATTATTATTTTAAAAGTTAAATTTTAAAAGTTTCCTTTTAAAATTATTTTATAACATTTATAATTGATTATAACATACATACTACAAGGCAAATGTAGAGTTAAACAAAATTATAAAGTGAACAACATATAACTAAACTGATATCAAGAACTAGAACACTGCAACAACACAGAACTCTCCCCCATATTCCTCCCTGATCACAACCCCCACCTTATCAACCATTATCCTGACTTTTGTGATAAAATCCTATCATATGCATTCTTTCCTATGTTACTTCCTTCACTCAATATCCTGTCAGGAATCAAGGTTATTCTAGCCTCATAAAGTGAGCAGGGAAGGCAATGGTCTTTCTTTTGCTATTATCTGGGGAAGTTTAAGTTTCGAATTACTACTTCCTTAAATGATACACAGAACTTGCAGATGAAGTCATGTCAACCTGGAAAAGGTTTAAATGACTTTTTAAATGGATAATACAATCAAATGCTTTGAAAATCAAAACAAAAATAAGAACATCCCCACTTAGAAATGTCACTCCCACTTCTGTCAACAAGTACCTCATTCCCTCTCGACCCCCTTCCAGTGTTACTTTATGAAAATACAAGTATAAACAATAATATTTCTACCTCTTTTTAACAAAAGATAGTATACTGCCAGGTACGATGGCAAGCACCTGTAGTCCCAGCTACCTGGGAGGCTGAGGCAGGAAAATCACTTGAGCCTAGGAGTTTAAATCCAGCTTAGGCAACATAGCTGGCATTGTTTCTCGAAAAGAAAAGAAAGAAAGAAAAAAAGAAAAGAGGACAGAAGGGGAAGAAAAGGAAGAGGAAAGGGAAGAGGGAAGGGAAGGAAGGAGGAGAAAAGACAGCATACTAAAATATTATCCTGCGTCTTATTTTATTCCCTTTACAATATATCCTGGAGATCACTCTACATGGTTACAGTGAATTTTCTTGATTGCAGCTACATAGTATTTCAATATGTCCATATAACACAATTTATTCAACCAGTTACCTATCATTGGATACTTGAGTTGTGTTTGTCTTATTTTTTACACCTGAACCTTTGGCTCATGTACAGTTTACCCTGGTATATGTTATGAATTTTAATTTGTTGCACAAATGCACTTTTCCAAATAGCTATGCAGTTGTCTCAAGACTATTTATTAAAAATTCTATTTCGTTTGCATGGATTAAAGATACTGCCTTTAACAAATATTAAATTCTTCTGTGTATTTGAGTCTGTTTCTCAACTTATTCATGTGTTAATTGTTGGGGCTTTATAATTGTTTTAATATACAATGGGTCTGTATTGTTTTTCATTTTAAGAGTTTTCCTGGTAATTCTTATTTTTCCATATAAACTTTAGAATTAGCCTAACAATTAGGATAAATATTGTAACTTTTTAATCTATTAGGTCACTAAGTATGAAACATCCAATTTTCTTAAGTACTAAGTTTGATAGTTGATATCTCTGACATTTTCACTTTGACACTTCTCATTTTATTTTTATTGTGAAGGTACAACCTCATTCTTTGAAATGCATGGTTTTTGGCTTCTGATTATCTTCCAAATTGTTTTAATTCAATTTTTGTGAAACTATGCATAAATCAAAAATTCATGTTATTTTCACATATGAGTTCCCTTGTGGAACCGATGCAGCACAGATGGCTTGAAAATCAATGAAGTGTTTGGGAAGGATGTGGCTAATGAATGCACAGTACATCGATGGCTGGAGAAGTGCCATCCTGGTGATTTTAATCTTGAAAATAAATTACGTGGGCAACCTGAAACCAAGGTGGATCATGATGAGATGAAAGCTGTAGTGGAAGCAAATCCATCTCAACCTACCTGTGAATTAGCAACAAGGTTTGACATTACTATTCCAACAACATTGGACCATTTGAAAAAAGTTGGCAGGGTAAAGAAGCTGGATAGATGGGTTCCATATGAATTAAATGAGCATCAGCAAAGAAATCATCTCAAAGCTTGCCTTTGCTGTCACAACATAAAGACGAACCATTTCTGCACTGTATTGTTGTGTGATGAAAAATGGATTCTTTCTGACAATTGCAAGCATTCGGCACAATGGTTGGATAAAGCTGAAGTGCCAAAACTGAATATTCATCAACAAAAGCTAATGGTGTCTGCTTGGTGGTCCAGCTCTGGTAATAACCACTACAGTTTCATGAAACCTGGTCAATCAATGACAGTAGATGTCTACTGCAATCGATTGGACAAAATGATGAGTATACTTGTGATTAAGCAGTTGAGACTGGTCAACAGAGACAGGCCAATCAGCTTGCAAGACAATGCTCACCCATATGTCACATAAACAGTGCTGCTCAACCTATAGAACCTGGACTTGGAAACTCTGTCATCCACCGTATTCACCAGACTTTGCACCAACTGACTACCACTTCTTCCAAGCTTTGGATCACTTCTTGCAAGGAAAAATATTCTATTCTCTATAAGCTAAGGAAAACGGCTTTCGTGATTTCATCGCCACCTGCTCTCCAGGCTTCTTCACTGCTGGCATAAACAAGCTACCATTAAGACGGCAACACTGTGGTGATAGTTTAGGTGCATACTTTAATTATACTGATTCTTGTTTGAGACATAATAAAGTAAACTTCTGATTTGAAATCAGACATTTCATATTTAATGACTTAATAATTAACTCAGAAAGCCTTAACATTTTTATTAGGTAGGTATTTGTATCATTTTTTTCTCTTCTATTATCTTCTAACAGTGGTTATTTATACATATAAAAGTAAATGATTTCTGTATGTGTATAATTATTATCAAATGATCTCTTATTTATAGTACGTTTCAGGTATTATCTTAGATTTCTGAGGTGAATAATAATAACATATGTACAATACAAGGTTCTAATCTTCCTTTCCAATTCTTATACCCGATCAAGTAACATACATACTGGCTTTTTAGCAGAATTTTACGTGTTTGTAACTGGGTTATTCCGATTTGTTTTTGTTTAACTCTAATTCTGAACAATTTAATTGATACCAACCTTGGTTTACGCACCAGCAGAAAGAAAGAAGAGAGAGGAAAGTTATTACCAGAAAGAAAACTGACAGAGATGTTTCTGTGATGAATAAAAATGGTGTGACACTTCTTAAAGATTCTAAATTCTTGGAGTGGAAAAAAAGATCTATATTAAATAACTACTAAGAAAATAATACAAAAAGGTCTTTCTAACAAGCCAATAGAGAAATCAAAAGAGAATATCAAAATATACTCAAATAACCCAAAGAAGTCAGGAAAAGAACAGAAGAATAATGATGAGGCAAAGAGAAAATAAACAGCAAATGGCACACCTAAATCTACCATATCTAAAAATATATTAGTAATAAAAGGTCTAAACCAGGTTTCAGCAAACTCTGTCCTGAAGGTCGAATCTGGCCTATCATCTGTTTCATAAATAAAGTTTTATTTGAACACAACCACATCCATCATTCATTTACAAATTGTCTATGGTTACTTTTCACAATAAAATGACAGAGAAGAGTAGCTGCCACAGAGACCATACGGACTTTGAAATCTAAAATATTACTGTCACTTAACAGAAAAAGTATGTTGACCCATGGACTAAACAGCCCAATTAAAGTGCAGAGATTATAAGAATGTGTAGAAGATGCAAAACCTAACTCCATGCCATTCACAAGAGATTCACTTTAAATACAAACGCAAGAAGAAATGGTTCAGACCGTAAGAAAGTTGGCTATATAGAGGCAAATGAGACTACAAGGAGTGTTACATTACATGAAGGAAAACATTCCATAATGATAAAAAGGTCAATGTACAAGGAAGATGTAACAATTAACAAATGTGTATGCACCTAGTAAGAGCTTCAAAATGCATGAAATAAACAGTGATGAAACTACAGGGGATAAACAGACATACCCACAATTATATTTGAAGACTTTAGCACTCCTCCCTCAGTCACTCACAGAGCTAAACAAAAATCAGTAAATTATGTAAGATCTTAATGACAGCATGAACCATCTAGACCTAACTGATATTTGTAAAACACAATAAGCAATAAATATAGAACATTATTTTCAAATGCACATGGAGGATTCACAAAGAATAGACCACATTCTAACCATAAAACAAATTTCAAAAGTATTGAAAAATTAGAGTATGTTATCTAACTATAACAAAATTAAATTAGAAATCAATAAAAATAAGATAACTCAGATCCAAGATTATTAAAAGTAAATGATGTACTTAATATCAATATTAATAACTTATGAATCAAAGAGAAAATTAAATAGCATTTTTAAATGAATTTCAATAAAAATACAACATATCAAAATCTTTGGGATGTACCTAATCACTGCTGACAGGGAAATTTATAGCTACAATACATAAATTGGAATGAAAAAGAATCAAAAATCAAGTTTCTACCTTGAAAAGCTAGGGGGAAAAAATCAGAAAATTAAATCCAAAGAAAGGAAGAAAATAAAGATAAAAACAGAAATTCAAAAAGTAAAAAAGACAAAAATATAGAAAATTCACATAGCTAAAAGCTCTGTTCAATAATTGACATCACTAAAAAACTTCTATCATGATTTTTCAAGAAGAGGAACAAAATCAAATCATAAATATCAGCAATGAAATGGAGAACATCACCTCAGATTCTATAGACACTGAGAGAATAAAGGGATATTATGAACAACTTAATGGTAATAAATTTGAAAACTTAAATGTAATAAACAAATTCCATGAAAAACAAAACTTAGCGGACATAAAATGAAATAGAAAATCTGAACAGCTCTATAAGCATAAAGATATTAAATTATTAGGATTAAATTCCTCATAAAAAAAATCCAAGTCCAAATAGTTTCATTGGTAAATTCTATCAAATATTTAAGGGGAAAAAAAACCAAAGTTACATAAAAATCTTTTGAAAAATTAGAAAAGAACACTTTCCAACTCATTACGTAAGCTCAGTATAACCCTAATACCAAAACTTGACAAAGATATTAAAAAAAGAAAATTATAGGTCAACATTCCCCACGGAAATAGCTATAAAAATAGTTAAAATATTAATAAGCTGAATAGAGCAATATCTTGAAAGGACAGTTAATCATGACCAAATGGAGCTGATCCAAGCAAAACATTGGGATTTCAAAAATCATACAACACCAAAGGCACGATCCATGAAAAGAACCTAGACTTCATTAAAATTAAAAACTTCTGCTCTGTGAAATACAGTCAAGAGAATAAAATAAGCCACACAGATACAGAAAAAATATTTGGAAAAGGCATATAGGACTGTTATACAAAATATACAAAGAACTTTTAAAACTCAACAATAAGAAAACCAACCAATTAAAAAATAGGCAAAAAATCTGAACAGACACCTCGCCAAAGATATGCAGATGGCAAATAAGTATATGAAAAGATGTTCCACGTCGTTATGTCATTAGAAAACAGCAAATTAAAAGAACAATCTCTACACACTGATTAGAATGGCCAAAACACCAACAAGATCGAATGCTGGTGAGAATGTGAAGCAACAGGAACTCTCTTTCATTGACGGTGGGAATGCAAAATGGTACAGCCACTTTGGAAGACAGTTTGGCATTTTCCTACAAAACTTAAACATACCATTATCATATAGTCCAGAAATCATGCTCCTTGATATCTACCCAAATGAGTTGAAAATTTATATCTACACCAAAATCTGCACATGGATGTTTATAGCAGCTTTGTTCATAATCACCAAAATTTAGAAGTAACTAAGATGTCCTGCAGTAGAGGAATGAATAAACAAACTATGGTGCCTCCAGACAATGCAATATTATTCAGCACTCAGAAAGGAGCTAGCAAGCCATGAAAAGACATGGAAGAATCCTAAATGAACATTACAAAATTGTAGAAGCCAATCTGAAAAGACTACATACTATATGATTCCAACTATATGACATTCTAAAAAAGACAAAACTATGAAGACAATAAACAGATCAGTGACCGCAAGGGGTTAGGGAGAGGGAGGGAGGAAGAGGCAGAGTGCACAGGAGTTTAAGGGCAGTGAAACTACTCTGTATGACACGAAAACGGTGGATACATGTCATCACACATTTGTCCAAACCCGTAGAATAGAATGTACAACATCAAGAGTGAACTCTACTCCTATCCTATACAGTTCAACAATGCATAGCCAATCCCTAATCAATGTCATTTCTATAAACCAATGAGAATTCCTGTCAAACAACTATGATAAGCCCACTCCTTATTCTCTTTGGTCTTTAAAAACCTACTTGTATCAAAAGCCAAATAGAGCATCTCCCAAAGCAACCTAGAAATTGTTCCAAGCAGCTGTCCTCACTTTGGCTCAAGTAAACTCTAAAATTATATTTTGTGCCTCATCTTCTTCCATTAGGTCAACAACATACACAGAAGTTTATTAAATGTTGCTCAAAATAAATCACATGCAAATATTACTGTAATACAAAAAACTGTGTGATCAGGGGTTTTTTTGAGGCCACATTACTGGCAAAGTGATTTATTTTGGAGACAATAAAGACTCTTTAAAAAGTAAATAAATATGGGGGGGACAAGGGCAATATACGTAACCTAAACATTTATATACCATAATATGTTGAAATAAAAAAAATAAAAAAATAAAACAAAAGTAAATAAAGTGAACCGTACGGTAAACTATACACTTTGGGTAATAATGGTGTGTCAATGCAGTTTCATACCTTATAAGAAATGTACCACCCTGGTTCTGGGTGTTGACGGAGGTGGGGGATATGTATGTGTGGGAGCAGGGTATATAGGAACTCTGTACTTTCCAATCAATTTTGCTGTGAACCTAAAACTGCTCTAAAATCTAAAGTCTATTTTAATAAATCAAAATAATCTACTAGGTTAAGTTGATAAAAGAAAAAAATCCATGTAATTATTTCAAAAGATACAGAAAAAGCATATGACAAAATTCAGAACCATTAATAATTGTATTTTTTAAATTCTCAATGAACTAGTAATAGAAGACAATGTATCAATCAGATAAAGGGCACCTACCAAAATGTCTACAATTAACATCATACTTAACGATGAAACACTGAATTCTTTCTCCCTAAATTCAGGAGTAAGGTAAGGATGTCCAACCCTTGTGACACCTATTCAACACTGTATTAAAGGTCCAAACTAGTGAAATAAGTCAAGATAAAGAAACAAAAAGTATAAAGTCTTGAAAGCAAAAAAAAAAATCATCCCTATTCTCAGAAAATATGATTGCTAATATAGAAAAACTAACAAAGGGGCAACCAAACAATAAGAAAACTATAAAAAATAAATGATTTTAGCAGGATTTCAGGAAATAGATATAAAAATCAACTATATTATCCACATGTTAGCAGCACACTATTTGAATATAAAATTTTTTAAAATGTCATTTATCATAGCATCAAAAAACTTAACTACTTAGGAATAAATTTAAGAAAATATGAAGATGACCTATATACTAAAATCCTTGAGAAAAAATAAATTAGACCTTAAAAAACAAAGAGAAATACCTAGTTCATGGACTAACAGCCTCAATATTGTTAAGATGTCAGTCCTCCCAAAATTTATCTATATACTCAATGCAAATTCAATTATAATACCAGCAGGCTTTTATGAAAATTGATACACTGAGTCTAAAATGCAAAAGTCATAGAATTAAAACAATCTTGAAAAAGAAAAAAGTGGGAGGATATACACTCAATAGTTCACCACATACTCTCAACTTTACAGTATAAAGCTACAGGAATCAAGACAGTGGAGTACTGCTATGAGGACAAAGAGATAAACGAAATAAAACAGAAATGAAATAAAACAGAACAGCAATAAATCCACACCTATATGGCCAATGTATTTTTTTGACCAAAGTGCCAAAGTGATTCAACAGAGAAAAAAATAGCCTTTTCAACAAATGGTGCTGAAAAAATTAAATATCCACATGGAAAAAAAATGAACCTATCTCACACCATACATGAATTAGAGATGGATAATCAATCTAAACATAAGAGCCAAAACTATAAAGCTTTAGAAAAAAACCTAGGTAAATATCTTTGTGACCTGGGTATAAATAAGAGTTTCTTAGAAAGAACAAAGAAAATATTAACCATAAAAGAAAAAAGGTGGTAAAATTATACCATCAAAATTTAAATCTTCTGCCTATCAAAAGACATTTTTAAGAAAATGAACCATCAAGCCACAACAACCAATGAGAAAACAGGTAAAACATATATCTGATATAGAACTTTTATAAATATAAAATATGAAGAACTCCTACAACTCAATAATAAAAATATAACCACCTCAATTTTTTAAAACTGAGCAAAAAATTAACATATACTTTCTTCACAAAGGAAGATATAAGAATCGTGAATAAGCACACAAAAACTCATCGTTAGGTTGCTATGTAACACAAATCCAAACAACAATGAAAATTAAGACCACAAGATACTATTACATACTAGGAATGGCTGAAATTAAGAAGACTAACAACAAAAAATGTTGGTGAGAAGAGGGAACAAGGAGGAATGTAAAATGCTACAATCCCATTGGAAGAAGTATGCCAGTTTCTTTTAAATTTAAACATGCACTACCACTTAGCATAGGAGTTCCGCTTCTAGGTATTCATCCAAGGAAAATAAAAATATATTTCAATTAAAACTTGTATATATAAGAATATTCATAACAGCTTTATTCCCAATAGCCAAAAAACTGGCAACAACCTAAATGTTCATCAACAGAAAGGATAAACTGTGGTACATTGACAAAATGGTATACCAATGTACCACCCAGCAATAAAAACAAAGTATTAATACATGCAATCACAAGGCTGAGCTTCACAGACATTATCCTGAGCAAAAGTTGGACACAAAAGAGTACATAGTATATAATTCCATTTATATGAAATTTTCAAACACTCAAAATTAATCTGCAGTTAAAACTCAGAACAGTGGTTACTATTTGATTGAAGAAGTGGGAAACCTACAGGGAAGGGAACTTCCTAAGGTGACAGAAATGTTCTATATTTGATAAGGGTGATCCATTTGTCAAAACTCATGGAATTGTACATATACAATTAGCGTATTATATCATATACAAAATTTACTTCAAAAGATGTAAACAAACACAAAATATTTCACGGCTTCACTAGTAAATTCTTCCAGATACTTTTTAAAAGATTACCAATCTTACATAAATGCTTTCAGGAAACAGAAAGATGGAACACTTCCCAATTTTCTTATGAGCTAAGCATATCATTCCAAAATGTAAGGAAATTATAAGACACACAAATTAAAAACCACTCTCTCCCATACATGTAAACAAAAAGATTCTAAACAAATCAGCAAATCACACCTACATTAAAAGGGCACATCAGGAACAACTGGATTTATATAGTAATACAATATTAGTATATTTGAAAATTATTATAATTTCCATATTAACCAAATATAGTAGTTAAATCAAATCAAAATAGACAAAGATCAAGTTTTTGATAAAAGTTAACTCCTCTTCTCAAGTCTCTACAGACTAGGACTAGAAGTAAAAAAAAAACTAACAATTAAAAAAAAGTGGTAGCAAACTTCATACTCATTTGTGAATGCTGAATTCACAAACCAGACAAGAATGTCCTTTCTCAGTACTTGAATTCAACATTTTATTAGAGATCTTCTCTATTTCAATATAGGAAAAAGAAACAAAAGGCATAAAAATTGGAAAGAAAAAAATGCTGTCATTATTTAGAGATTTAAGTACACAGAAAATTTTTTAAAATTTATGTATAAACTAGAATTAATAAGTTAAACAGGTCCCTAAATAAAAGATCAATATACCAAAAAACCAACTGTATTTCTATCCTAGCAACAAAATTAAAAAATAGAAAATTTCAAAACTATCATTTATAAACTTCTCAAAAAACATCAAAGACTTGTAAATAAATTTAATGAAACATGAACAAGACTTCTACACTGAAAACTATTAAAAAATTAATGAGTAACATATTTAGGGATCCCTGATTTAAAACAAAAGTTCCTTTGTAATGAAATGTGGAAAAGGTAGTCTTTACAATAAATGATACTGAGAAACCACAAGAATAAAATGAACTTTGATCTATACCTCGGAAAACACAAAATAGTCAATACCAGATGGATCAGACACCTAAACGTAAAAGATTTGTTCTGAAAGATTATACAAAGAATTTTTTTCAATATTATAGGAAAAAATATTCATGACCCTGAGGTTAGAAAAAATTCTTAAAAACAAAACAAAAATCACTAATCATAAAAAATGTTTAATTTATCGGACTTCATTAACACAACAACTTCTGTTCCATTCACTATCTATAAAGAGAGGTAAAAGCCAAACCACAAAAAAGATTTTTTTAAATACATGTGTGTGAGTGTATCTCCAACAAAGGACTTCTATCCAGAATATACCAGTAGGTCAGAGAGCCCATCTACCGGGCTCCTACCCCCCCAACCCCAAAATGTGCACTTCAAGAAAAAGGATATCCAAGTGATGTGAAGTAGTGATATGACAAAATATGTTCAACTTTAAGAGTTATCAGGAAACACAAAATGAAATCACAATGCAATACAACTACTCACTCACTAAAAAATGGCTAAAGAAAAAAAAAAAGTGACCCAAGTGGTGGGTTATAAAACAACTGGAACCTTCATATACTGTTGGTGGGAGTATAAATCACTCACCACTTGGGAAATTATTTGGCATTATATACTAAAGCTAAATATGCCTACTCTGTGACCCAGCAATTCTACTCCTAAATTTACATGAAACACAAATAAGTGCTTATATCTCCCAAAAGACATGTACAAGAATGTGCATAACAGCATTATTTATAATGGCCAAAAACCATGAACAACTTGAACACCCACCAACACTAGTATGAATAAATAATCGATGGTATATTCATATAAAGAAATACAGTGAACCCAGTGAAAAACAAGGATGAATCATAAGTATAATATTGAGCAAAAGAAGCCAGAAACAAAGAGTATGTACTATATATAATAATTCCATTAATATAACAAAAACAAACAAAATACATCAAAATAAACCTATGGTGACAGAAGTCAGAATAGACAGTTAACAAGGAAATGGTTATTCAATGGAAAGGACAATGGGAGCCTACTTGAATGCTGGAAGTGTTGATTTGCATGATGGTTTACACAAGTTCATACAAATGTAAAAATCCATCAGGCTATACTTATATATTTATATACACCTGAAATTTAAAAATGTTTAAGGCCTCAAAGTAAATACATTTCCAGACAAAAAGAACAGTTAATTCATCATCAGCAAACCTACACTAAAGAAATACTAAAGGTAATTTTTAAGTTAAAAGGACAAAGATCCCAAAGTGAAGTATGTCAATAGAAGTATGTGAATGAAGAGCAAGAGAAAACATAAATATGTGGGTAAATCTAACTGAATAACAACAGTGTAATTGTATCTTTTGGGGTTTCAAATATACATCAAACTAAAATACACGACAGCAATAACAAACGGGTAAAAATTGGGTAAATGGTGTGAACTAAAATAAAATTTTAAGGCTCACTCCCCCACTGGCTGACTAAACGGACCCCCTTGTGGCCAAAGGAATACCCTAAAACTAAATTGCCTGCCAGGAGGAAGGAGGTCAGACATGCCTTATCATGCCCCCCTCCCTTCTTGGTGACATCCTTTGTAACCCATTAACAGACCTAAGGGTATGCAAGACAAACCCGCAGGTCCTCAATTTACACAACAAATCTATGTCCAGTGGCTCATCTCTGATAAAGAGCTCCTTACTTGAAACATTTCAAGCCTCTAGACAAAGCTTCACGTCTAATTACAGGCCAAAGAATCTTTTAACCCACCTATAACCTGTAAGGCCCGGCTTCGAGATGGCCCACCTTTTGGGCCAAACCAATGTATGCCTCCCACGTATTGATTTATGACTTTACCTGTAACCCCTGCCTCCCTGAAATGTATAAAACCAAACTGTAACCCAATCTCTGTGAGTCCACTGCTCAAGACCTCTTGGGCGTGGTTCCGGGTCATGGTCCTCAAATTTGGCTCAGAGTAAATCTCCTTAAAATTACTTTACAGAGTTTGGTCTTTTTTTCTCGTTGACAATGGGAATTGGCGAAATACAAATTTATCAAGGATACATGTGGCATTCTCTAGGGGAACCAATAAAAGAAGGTAAAACTAAGAAATTCATGAGGAGATAATTTAAAATACTCCATTAATCCAAGAAAAAGCAAGAAATTAAAGAAAAATAACCCAGAATGGACAAGACAAATAGAAAACAAATAATAATAAGCAGTATAATTACATTAAATGTTAAGTGACTAGATATACTCCAATTAAAAGACATATATCAGACTGGATTAAAAAAACAAAATCTAACTATACTTAACAGTAAACATAACATAAAGTTATAGAAAGCTAAAACTAAAAGGATGGAATAGGATATTTAATGCAAATATTAATAAAAAGAGCTGGAATAGCTCTACTAATATCAGATTAAGAAAAATTTAAATAAAAAAAATTACACACATAATTGGAATATTCCATAATGATGAAAAGCTCATCACCATTGCTGTGTTTATCATCACCAAAAACTGAAAGAAATAAAAAAAAAAAAAAAACCCCTCTCTTAGGGAGATAAATCAAGCAAAGAAAACAGAAAATAAGGATGTGGAAGATTTAAACAACATTAATGAATTTGACCTAATTGACATTTATAGAACACTGTATAGCAAATTTCAAAGAACTGAAATCACAAAGTGTATATTCTCTAACCACTAGGAAATTATGTAACTCAATAAAAGAAAATGTAACTAGAAAATCCTCTAAATGTTTAGAAATTGAGAAATAAAGTTCTAAATTCATAGATCAAAAAAAAACCAATGGAAATTTAAAATCACATTGTATTATGAGCAAAATAATAATGAAAATATAACATATCAAAACTTGTCAGCTGTAGCTAAAGCTGTTTAGAGGAAAATGTATATAATCTTAAATACAGATTTAAAAAGAAGGACTCAAAATCAATGCTCTATTGCAATCAATTAGAAAAAGAATAGCAAGTTAAAATGAAAGAAAATAGAAGAAATAAAATATTAAAGAGCAGAAATTTAACAAACAGGATACGAATCTATAATATAATAGCAAAACTCAAAAAGCCAAAAATTAATTCATTGATAAACCCCTAGCAAGATAAATCAAAAAATGAGAGGTACAAATGACCGATGTAGTAATAAGTATGAAAAGTTAGATGATATGGATAAACCTAGCAAAACTAACAGAAAAATAGAAAATCTAAGTAGTTCTGTTTCCATTATAGAAATAAAATACCTTATTTTAAACTTTCTCACTAGCAACTTCTAGGCCCAAATGCCTTCACCAGTGGAATCCTACAAGCATATAAGGAAAAAACAATAACAATCTTCACAAACTCTTCTAGGGAACAGTAAAAGAGGAAACATTTTCCTCTTTTTATGAGACCAGCATAACCAAGATACCAAAATATGATGAGAACATTAGAAGTAGGAAAATTACAGACCAATTTCTCTCAAGAGCACAGGTAAAAAGATTCTAAAAAACACATCAAAAAATAGCACAGCAAACCCATGGATACATAAAAAGGATAATACATCACAACCAAGTTGGGCTTATTTTAGGGATGCAAAGTGAGTTTAACATTTGAAAATAAATCAGTGTAATTCAATACATTAACAAAGTAAAGGAGAAATACCATGAGTGTCTCAAAAGACGCAGATAAAGCATTTTATTCAAATTCAACACGATTCATGATTTTAAAAAGTATAAATAACCAGGTCGCTGGGTATGAGGTCAATAAACAAAATTCAATTATTTTTCTAACTACCCAAGAAAACAACTAGAAAATGAAACTTAAACAATTCTAATTAAAATAACATCAAGAATATCACATATCTAGGAATAAATCTGCTGAAAGATGTGGAGGCCCTCTACACTGAATGAAAACTACAAAACATTATTGAGAAAAATTTATAAAGCCCTAAATAAATGGAAGAATATACCATGTCTATGGATTAGCTGACTCGGTGTTAAGATATCAATTATCTGCAAATTGATCTCCAGTTTCCATGCAATCCTAATCCAAATTCCTGTGTGTGTGTGTGTGTGTGTGTGTGTGTATGACTTGAGTAGAAATGAAAAAACTGATTTTAAAATAATATGAAAATACAAGGGGAAAAGGAGACATAGGGAGAGAGAGGTGGAGGGAGGTGAAGGAAGTCGGAGTATATTCACAACCACATATCCTTACAAACTAGAATAACTGAAAACGATATGGTATTGGCATAGGGAGAGACAAATAGTCCAATGGAACAAAGGAATCTAGAAACAAAGTCATACCTCCAATGACATACGAAGTACATGTGAAAAGTCTTGGAAAAAAATTCCATGTAAAAACATTTCATTCAAAACTCCATATCAATTACACAGCAAGTAAATAATACTTCAGTTAAATTATCTCATGACTATATAAAACAGCTTCCAAAACAATTAGCAGACCTTTTATGAAATCTTAATCTCTTACCTCCCCAAAAGCTCCTCGACCAATCACCTTTAATATTTCAAAGTCTTCTCTATGTAATCGCATTTGTTTCACTTTAGAAGTAAATGGTTTAGCTGAAACAAAAGAGTACCATCAATTACTTTCTTAATGAAATGTGATACAAATTAGATACAAATAACAGTATTTCTTACACAAAAAAATTCAAATTATGATTAGGAATTAAGCCAAAGTATTAAAAAATTTCATCAAACTCTATGAGAATAGATTTAATTTCCATAAGAAAATAAATTTCCTTTTTATTTCTTACTATGAATTACATTTTTGGTGAGAAATATTTTTAAAACTCCAAACAACATACAAAATAATGCAAAGCAGGAGACATAAAAATGAGAGCAGTTTATGCTTATGCTACACATTCCACATATGCTATCAATGTTAAATGTATATTTTAACACAAAAGTCCAAGAAGTAAAAGCAGATTTCATGGCACCAGCGAGCTCCTTCAGCAATTCCTACCAAGTAATTTAATATTTCTTTCATATTCATTCATTTATTTACTGTTTTAACATGCCTTTATCAAGAGTCTACGCTATACTAAACACGGTGGCAATGACTGGAGTTTTTAAAAAGTACAATATGGCACTTTCCTTCAAAATTTCTCAGTTTTCAAGAAAGACAGAAAAGTGTGTCTGCATAAGATGCACAAAATGTAACTGTGTGATAAACTTTCTAACACAGGTAAATATAAAGTGCTTCAGGATCAGTGAGAATGGAACACTAATTATGTGAAAAGAATGAGGACGTAACAGAAGAATTGAACCTTGAGGACTAAGTAGAATTTCTGTTCCTTTGTCTGAATTCGGACAGCGTAGACATTCCAGGCACAATATAACCAAATAAGAAAGTAAGCTACCCAACAAGTAAGAAAGTTAATTTGGGGTGATAATGGTAAATAATCCGTTGCTACAGAATTTCAAGAAGAAAGGCAAAGAAATACGAACTGGAAAATGGGAATGGCATTGAGTATCATGCAAGGAATCTGGATATAATCCTAGTAATAAATAGGGGATAAATTAACATCTTTAAACGAGTAAATCAATTATACATTCTGCTGCCTCTAAGAGTTTGGACCTGTCTCCTTTCCTCTCCTGTGTCCCTCTTTACTGTCACACATAAAAAGGAATTGATATGATTAAAAGACCATCATATATGGGTACAGATCTTTTCTCTCTCTCTCCCTTCCATGGAACCAGAGTGTGACAAGGGCAAAGACATGTATTTGAGCATTAGAGGAGTGAAACAGACAAAGCAGACCTTACAGCTTGCTTTGGTCTGAAGTACACATTTAGCTAGCTCTAACTAGCTTAGAAAACGGGGGTATTCTTCCCTGCTTAACCAAGTGTACTAGAGATTTCTACCTTAGTATTTTAGATTGTTAGGAACGGAAGCAGAGATTAGATCTCTATTCGGAATTCATAGAGAAGAGGAAGATCAAAGAAAGAGACCAAGTTTGACTAAAGGTATGGAGGATCTCATGGGGGCCGAGGATCTCATGGAGGGGGAGGGGCTGGGAAGTGAACACTGATAAAACGACCAAGGCATCTGGTTTTGAAAAAAATCAGACTAGATAAATCACAAGTCTGTGGCCCCTATCTATCAGTCAGGGTCCCAGTGGGAAACAAATTACCCTAATTTGTGGAAAGTTTATTTACAAGTGGACTATTTACAAAGGTATAGGTAGTACATAAGAGAACCACAAGGAATAGTGCAGTAATCTGGGAATAGTGTCCTTCCCTTTCCCAGCTTCTATACGAGTATATCAGAAATACAAATGCTCCTCAAGTTACAATGGGGTTACACCCCGAAAAACTCATTGTAAATTTGAAAATATCACAAGTCAAAAATGCATTTAATGCTGCCAACACAGCAAACAGTCCCCAGTTTATAACGGTTCAACTTACACTTTTTCAACTTTACAATAGTTCAAAAGCAATATGCATTCAGTAAAAACTGTAACCCTATCCCTAAGTCCTAAAGACTGGGTCCTGATAAAGTCATTGGAAAGTCAGAAAATCGTTATGTTAAACCATCATACGTGGAGGATTCTCTATAGTTGGTTAAGAAGGATAAGTATAGAATAAACTTAAAAACAAAACACGTGGAACCCACATGAGACTAGCTGCCAAATAGCTCTAGAAAATATAACACAGCAGCCTATACCATAACATTTAGCAACTCTTGAAGTTTACCTTCTAATTCACTTTACTTTTCCCCCTTAATGCTTCCAAATAACCTGACACTCAAATAAAGTATATGCACTATATCTTTGTTTTATTACTGACCCTAAGACAAAAACATTTCATCACAGACAACTATAGTTATTTGTAATCCAATTCAGTTCTTAAAGAATAATTCTATATATAACCTTCCTTTGGTAACATCCTACTTATCTAAAAGGTCAGGAATCTAGATATTTCAATCTTCTGAAACACTACTGCAAAACAAGAAAGAAACTATTTTAAACCCAGAGTGACTGAAGTATGATTCAGGTAAGCACATGATTGGCAAAATGATCTCTTAGCAAAGGCACAAAGAATTACAATCTGTCAATTTTGGTCTACATCACAAACTTCTTCAGAAGGCTCACAGTTTACTAATCATTTATTTAATTCACTTAATAAATATCTCAGAATAACTGCTATATGCCAAGCATTGTACAAGATGCTGAAGGTACAAAGATACATAAAACAGGCCCTGTCTTCATGTAAACTTGAAATACCACAAGTGTTATTCCCGCATATAAAACTTTCGGTGTTGTTGAATACAAATTGCTAGTAAAAAGAAAATGATGTTCACATTACAAGAAATCAAAGAAACACAAATTAGCTTAACATGAATATTTTATTATTTAAGAACCAAATAGGCCAAAAATAATGAATCTGAAACCACCATGTACTGAAAAGAATATGAGTAACAAGTATTCCAATACATAGCTGGAGGGGCTATTAACTGACTACAGTCTCTGTGAGGAAGACTTGGTTTTTCTTTTTCATTGTCTTAACATAGTATCATTTGTAAATTGACTTTGTAAGTTGACTATTTTTGTATATTTTGGAATAAATCATATTTGGTTGTAATATTTTAATACACAGCTGAGTTTTTTTGCTTTGATTTTATTTAGGAATTTTTGTGAACAAAGTTTGTCTACCATTACCTTTTTTCTGTAATATCTTCATCTAATAGATAAACCAACCTTATCAAATGTGTTGAGTAGCTTTCTCTCCTTTTCTATTCTCTAAAACAAAAACATTCCACATTGTTTAAAGATCTCAATGTGAAAAACAAAATTATAAAACTTTTGGAAGACAATATAGGAAACTATGACTTGAAGGTCCGGTAAAACTTGCTAGTGAAAACATCTAGCACGTGTATCTTTTCAATGGACTTTTGATTATTGATTTCTTTCACATTATTATTGTTTTCATGTTTTCTATTTCTACCTGTGACAACTACATGAATTATATTTTCTATGACTTTATGCCCTGCATCAAAATTCAAGTTTATTGGAATAAAGTAACTGATAATATTCTTTTGTTTTTAAAATCCTACTCTATGGATAGGTTTGATCCCTTTTTAGTTGCTAAAATCATTCAACTGGGTCTATTTTCATTGTTTTTGCTTATCAGTATTACTGGAAATTTGCATATTTTACAATTTTTTTTTTTTTTGCAAATATACAATGTTAGGATTTGTTCATTCTTTCCATATTTCTGTGGGGGTTTTTTCTGTTCAAGTTCTCACTTGAATTTACATAAAATGTCAGAAAAAGTTACATAAAATGTCAGAAAAAGAAAGTAGAACCTAATATTAAGTCCCTTCCTCTCCCAAAACAACTAAGTTAGCCAATTTGATATTAGACAAATGAGACATTAGGGAAAAACTCATTAGTAGAATACAGATATAAAAAGAGGCTGTAATGATTAATTTTATAATGTTCAACTAACCAGGCAGGACACGATTCTGAACATGTATGCACCCAATAACATAACCTCAAAATACATAAAACCGAAACTTACAAGAAAAAAAACTCACGTCATAGAAGGAGATTTTACTACATCTCTCAGTAACTGATAGCTCAAACAGACAAAAAAAGAAAAAATCAGTATATTTGAGCAATATACAATATAACACTCCACCTAACAGTTGGAGTTTTTTCAAACACACATTGAATCTCTACAAATTTTGATAACAAGCCAAGACATCGAACTACCTCCAATAAAATTCAAAGTATTGGGAAAATAAAAACCATGTGGTATGTGTACACTGCAACAAATGCAATTAGAAATCAATAACAGAAAGACAACCAGGAAAGCCCATAAGCCCTGAAATTAAAAGAAGAAATTAATAAGATAATTAGAAAATACTCAGAACTACACAATAATAAAAAATAATACATATCAAAACACCTAGGATACAGCTTAAACCAGTCCAGTTTTTACAAAAAAAAAAAAATAGAGCCTTCAATATTTACACTGGGAAAGAAGGCAGTCTGAAAATTTAGGTGTTAAACATACATATAAAACATCAGATCAACAAATATCAAAGCAGAAGGAAGAAAACAAAAATGTAAGGGAATAAAATTATTTGATTTGAAAATAAGTGTATAAAAGAAAGGTTTAGGTTGGGCACAGTGGTTCCCACCTATAATCCCAGCACTTTGGGAGGCTAAGGCAGGAGGATCACTTGAGCCCAAGAGTTCAAGGCTGTAGTGAGATATGATCATGCCACTGCACTCCAGCCTAGGTGACAGAGTGAGATCCTGTCTTTAAAAAAAAAGAAGAAGAAAAGAAAAAAAATAAAGGTTTAACAAAGCCAAAGAATGGTTTTTTGAAAAGACTAATAAAATAAAATGATGAATTAAAATATATTGGGAATGAGAAATTAAGATAAAACTGTGGATGCTGCTGAGATTAAACAAATATGAAGAGAATATTACAAACTTATGCCAATAAATTTAAAAAAATGCAGAAGCAAACAAATTCCTAAAAATGTTTTTAAAAATTGAAAACTTGAATTGTCCTATAAAGAAGTTGAATTAGTAGTTTAAAATCTTCCACAAAAAAAAACAACAATCTCAAACAGCTTTACAAGTTCAAACACATAAGAAAACCCATCCACCTACGCACCATAACACACATACTAAGGCCACTGAAGCAATGACACACAAGTACTCCTCAGCAGCAATAAGCACACATAGCATCCAGATATTGGTTTCTATTTACCATTCTTCACCGAAAGGAACCTAGGTTCCTGGGAGAAATGGCTAAAGTGATCAGAACACACACATACCACAATAATGGACCAAACGACATTATGTGCCTCTGGGTGTGATGCACTAAGAATGAACAGAGAATCACTTATGACAACATGCCTACCAAAGACAAATAACCTGAATCTACCCATGAGGAAATAATCAGACAAAGTTAAATAGAGAAACAGTATACAGAAAACTGGCTTGTAATATGACAAATTTCAAGATACGACAATGACACAAAAGATAAAGAAAGCTTGAAGAATTGCTTCTGATTAAAAGAGACTAAACGACATGATAACTAAAAGCAATACATAACAGAGACTGGACCATGAATCAAAAAAAATTTTTTTAAAAAAATCAATGTAAAGGATACTATTGGGACATTGGTGAAATTTCAATATTTTATGTATATTAGATAAAATTATTATATCAAAGTTAAACTTGCTAAATTGATAATTAAATCATGGAGATATCTAAGAGAATTTCTTTATTCTAAGAAAACATGCTGAAACATGTACAGTTACAGAGTCATGATATCTATAATTTATTCTTAGCTGGTTCAGCAAAAATAGTGTGTGGGGGGGGTGGGGGAGAAAAGAGAGCAGCACAAATGTGGCAGAGTATTTAAAATAGGTAAATCCTTTGCTTCTTATGGATGAAGACAAAAAGAAAAAAAATAGGTAAATCTAGTACAGTATATGAGGCCTTCTTAAACCATTCTTACAATTTCTATATAACATTGCAATTTTCTAAATAAAAAAGTTTTAAACCAAGATTTCAACAATAAAACATAAAGAAGTAAAAACATATTCTCCACCATTAACAGACATTTCTTTCAAAATTAAAGAAATATGTGAGGAATGAAAACGTGCTAGAACCAATAATACCTAAATTCAAACTTGCTGTTTAGTTAAAAGTAGATACAGTTAACTCATGTTTGCAGAACTTCATAAACAATGGAAAAAGACTGAAAGCTTTTCCCCTAGGATTAGCAACAAGACAAGGATGCCTGCTTCAGCTGTCTATTAAGCATAGTACTAAAAGTTCTAGCCAGAGCAAATAGGTAAGAAAAAGAAATAAAAAGTCTCCAAACTGAAAATGAAGAAGCAAAATTATCTGTTTGCAGATGACATGATCTTTATATGCAGAAAACTCCAGAAAATATGCAAAAACCATTGTACAGCTAACAAATGAATTCAGCAAAGTTGCAGGATATAAAATCAGCAAACAAACATCAGTTGTATTTCGTACTTTCCTATATAATTCCATTTACATAAAATAGGCAAATCTATAAAGAAAGTAGATTAGTTGTTGTTCCCTAGGTCTAGAAGAAAGGGGTAATGTGGAGTGTCTAGTCACTAATGGACATGGGATTTCTTTGGGGGGTGATAAAAATGTTCCATAATTGAGTTGTAGTGATGGTTGGCACAACTCTATGAATATACTAAAAACATTAAATTGTATACTTTAAACAGGTGAATTATATAGTATGCAAATTATATCTCAAAAAAAGCACTGGGACTGACACAAATGATTCTGATGTCTGATAGATACATTCTTTATTGAAAACTGCTAACTGGTATTCTAGTTCATCTACTTTGCCTAGTATAAATAAGATTAGTGAATATGTTAGTATCTCTGATTATGATCAGTTCCATAAGGTTGAAACTTACAGCTTAATAAATTCACCAAAAAAGTCTTCATTATTCCTTTAACTCTGCATTTATTTAACTCTTTATTAAGTATCTATTCAATATAAGCCACTGTACTAGAAATGGGAAACATTCCAGGTAGTTAGCTAGTCAGTTTTCCCATGGCAACAATTTAACCTCATCACATTCCTTCTTTCAGATATCTTTAATTATCACCACTATTAACAATGCATAAGTCAACAACAGGTTCATAGAAAATTTTATGTAATAGTTTCATAGGAAATAAATTTCAAAGAAAGAAAAAAGAAATAAGGACACTGTATAAATTTATTTCCATCCAGCTAGTGAGAACAGAATTATAAACTGATAAGGATTTTTAAGGCTGGTCAATAAAAATTGTTTTTGAACTATTTCATATGTTTAAAATATGATAAATGTAAAAAGAAAATGGTTTGGGCTGGGTGCGGTGGCTCACGCCTATAATCCTAGCACTCCGGGAGGCCGAGGCGGGTGGATCCCTCAAGGTCAGGAGTTCGAGACCAGCCTGAGCAAGAGCGAGACCCCGTCTCTACTAACAAAAAAAAAAAAAATAGAAAGAAATGATCTGGACAACTAAAAACATATATATAGAAAAAATTAGCCAGGCATGGTGGTGCATGCCTGTAGTCCCAGCTACTCGGGAGGCTGAGGCAGAAGGATTGCTTGAGCCCAGGAGTTTGAGGTTGTTGTGAGCTAGGCTGATGCCATGGCACTCTAGCCAGGGCAACAGAGTGAGACTCTGTCTCAAAAAAAAAGAAAAGAAAGAAACTGGTTTGGCTACTTAGTTTATCTTAAAAAGAAATTCTGCCTAATTCGACTTTGGGGAAAGAATGAGAATTCAACAAAATAATTCTAAAGTCATCTGTAAGAATAAATGTAACAGGATAGCTAAGAAAACATTTAAATAGAAATATGAAGGCCTTTACCTTACCAGCTATTAAAATGTGTTATAAAATTATCAGTTCAAATATAGATCATCTAAAAAAACAAACTATGTATACCACAAATATATTAGAATAGGATATTTTTATGTTCTTGGGATGGGGAAGAACTTTTCTAATCAGGATGCCAAAAGCAAAAATCTTAAAGGAAAAGATAGAAAGATTTACCTAATTCAGTTAAAGTTTTATTTTATATTAAAGTTATTTTTTAAAAATACTCTAGTGCAAAAGAAAAAATACAAACGGGGAAAACATCTGTATTCTATGATGATCAGAGGGTTGCTAACCCTAAAATTCAAGGCACTCTTGCACTGTAGTAAGAAAAAAAAGAATATAATAGAAAATGGGGAAAAAGCATAAGTAATTTTTAAAATCAATATGAACTGATTTTAAATACATTTTTAAAGTCACAAATCAAGTATGCCAAGTAATTAAGAGATCTGGTTTCAGAGTCAAAAAAAACTTGACTTCAAAACCTGGCTATGTCATTAAATAGCTGTGAGACCTTGGATAAGTTACTTAACGTGTCTAACTCTCAGTTTCTTTATGGAGACTGAATTACTAACTCAAAGGTACTGGCAAGGTAAGTATTTTGTAAGTAGATAAAATGAAAACTTTGAAAAGGCAAGACCTGGCTGTAAGATGATTAATAAAAACAGGGAGGAGTTCAACTTACAATGAAAAAAATGATGACAAGTAGAGACTTCAAAAGAATGTATTAGTCTGCTAAATTGTTTGGGTGTCAGACCGAGACAAGTGCCACATGTGCATCTGTCCGTGGTGCTGAACCTCCATTAAATGTTAGGGTATAGTTCATTTTAATTGCGAAATACTGATGACAATTCTTCAAGGTTTCCTATGAATTCTCAAACAGGTAAGCACTAAAGGAATAGAATGGAAGAAACAAAAAGATATAAATGACCCAATGCTTTTGGAATAGCTTAGCCACTGAGAGATGACCAGTTTCGGGGCAGGAAAGAAGGAGTTGCTTAGTTTGACAGTTTTCAAATATTCATACATACCAAAAAAAATAAAGCCTTACAGAAAGACTATGGAATTAGATATATTTGAGTTTGCAGCAATTTTATAGTATATCTCTCCTAAAATGGCTGATAAAAGTCAATATATGATGCAAGAAGCAAAGAAGGAGGGATGTAAAGAGTAAGGGGGAGGAATTTCCAGTGGCCCTATCTCCACTAAAATTCCCCCTCTCCCATATTTTGCAACACCTATGGATCTGAAAGTAGACACCTAACCCCAATTATCCCAATCAGATTCTCATTCTCCCAACTAAAAGAAATACAGATTAGAAATCACAGGAGAGGATCCTTGGGCAAAACATAAAAGAGAACAATTAGCTTTACTTTGTTAAATTAACTGCGTAAGTTTTCACTGGGTAACCTCTTAAGGAAGAAAAATGGAGTGTATGTCTTTCAAACAAGTAGAAAGGAAAACTGAATTAGGCAAATGTACTAAATTAATCCCAAAAACAGTGAGAACATATGGAAAAACAAATATAGGGAAAAAAATTTTAATGGTGGAAATATATCCAACTGAATCTTTATTTACAATAAATGTAAATAGCCTACATGCTTCAATTAAAATACAAAGATTTCACACTGAGGGTGAAAAATCCAGTTATATGCTGTTCCAAAAACCATCTAAACACAAGGATACAGAAAAAAAATAAATTTAAAAAGATGGAAAAGGATAAACCAGATAACTAATGTCCAAATAAAGGTACATTATTTATATTAACATGAGGAGAAACGGGAACGTAAAGGCAAAAAGCCTCACTACAGATAATGACTGCCATTAAATAAGGTACAATTCATCAGGGAAATATAATAATTCTACAGTTTATGTACCTAATTAACTTAGCCTCAAAGTATATTGGGCAAAAACTGACAAGAGCTGCGTAGAAAAATTGGCAAATCTTCCATCAAAATAGATAATTTTAATACATAGTTTTCTGTAATCATCAGGTGAAGCAAACAAAAATTTAAACAACCTAAATAACAGGCTGGATCTAGTGGACACAGATGGAATACAACAACTTCAGAAGAAATGTTATTGTGAAAACCCTATGGAATATTTATAAATATTAAACAAATACTGTGATGTGACACAAATAAGTCAGAAATATTTTAAACTAATGACTTTTTTTAAAATGGCATTGGAAATTAAAACATAGCTCTAAACAACTCACAGGTCAAAAAGGAAAACAGAAATAGGAAATTAGCATTCAGAATGGAACAATAATGAAAAGACAACATATCAATACGTATGGGATGCAATTAAGGTGATAATTAGAAATCTAAAGCCTTAAAACTTATATTAGAAAAGAATGCTGAAAATTAATGCGCTAATCACAGTACTTTAAAAGATGAAAAAAGAATAAAAGTAAATGAAAGAATACAAATGAGTAGATATTAATAAAACAGAAAAACATTAAATAGAGAAAATAAACATCACAAAAAACTGACTCTTTCAAAAGATAAATTTCTACAAAGAGTGATCAAGAAAAGACACAAATAATTAACATTAGAGATGAAAAATGTACATAATTATGGATGTTAAGAGATTAAACAGAAAATTATTGTGAACAAATTTATGCCAATAAATTTTAAAATTAGAAGTGTGCAAGTCCTAGAAAAACTCAACTTGTCAAATAATAAAGTGACAGAAAATTTGAATAACCCTGTATCTAATAAAAAAATTGAACCCATAACTTAAAATCTTTCCAGAAAGTAAACTCCAGAATGAAATGGATTTACCATTGAATTCTTCCAAATTTCTCAATATTAAAGGTAGAAATAATACCAAGGTTCCTGGAGGGAATACATCCCGGAGTCTTGTTTTATGTGGACAGCATAATCCTGACACCAAAACCTTATAAGGACAATATAAGTAAAGAAAACTACAGATTAATCTCTCTTGTGAACATAATAAAAAAATCCTAATCAGGCTGGGCACAGTGGCTCACGCCTGTAATCCTAGCACTCTGGGAGGCCAAGGTGTGCGGATTGTTTGAGCTCAGGAGTTCGAAACCAGCCTGAGCAAGAGCAAGACCCCATCTCTACTAAAAATAGAAAGAAATTAATTGGACAACTAAAAACATATAGAAAAAAATTAGCTGGGCATGGTGGCGCATGCCTGTAGTCCCAGCTACTCAGGAGGCTGAGGCAGAAGGATTGCTTGAGCCCAGGAGTTTGAGGTTGCTGTGAGCTAGGATGACTCCAGGCACTCTAGCCCGGGCAACACAGTGAGACTCTGTCTCAAAAAAAAATCCCAATCAAAGCATTTGTAAATCAAATCCAGAAATATGTTATACCTCGCAACCAAGATGAGCTTAATCGAAGAATGGAAGATTGATTTAATATTCAAACTTCAATGTTAATCACCATATTAATGGAATAAAGAGACAAAAATCATATTATCATCTCTGTAAGTGCAAAAATTGATAAAAATTCAATGCCAGTTTATATTAAAATAACAAAAAATTTTAAACTTCTTAGAAAACTAGGAATATATTACTGAATAAAACTTGTAAATAGTTTTTAAATTAATTTCTAAAGCCAATATTGCCAAAGACAAGATGCAAAGCTGGGCCATCAGATTGACTCTAAAGCCCAGGCTTTTTCCATTATACTCTAGAAGTGGTCATGAAATATTTTTGTTCACATACTGTCTCTACAAAGGTTTTGAAAAACCATATATTGCCTTAAACTCTTTTAAATTATAGCTCAAGGCCGGGCGCGGTGGCTCACGCCTGTAATCCTGGCACTCTGGGAGGCTGAGGTGGGCGGATTATTTGAGCTCAGGAGTTCGAGACTAGCCTGAGCAAGAGCCAGATCCCGTCTCTACTAAAAATAGGAAGAAATTAATCGGACAACTAAAAACATATAGAAAAAATTAGCTGAGCATGGTGGTGCATGCCTGTAGTCCCAGCTACTCCGGAGACTGAGGCAGAAGGATTGCTTGAGTCCAGGAGTGTGAGGTTGCTGTGAGCTAGGCTGACGCCACGGCACTCACTCTAGCCCAGGCAAAAAGAGTGAGACTCTAGGCCGGGCGCGGTGGCTCACGCCTGTAATCCTAGCACTCTGGGAGGCCGAGGCGGGCGGATCATTCTGAGCTCAGGAGTTCGAGACCAGCCTGAGCAAGAGTGAGACCCCGTCTCTACCAAAAATAGAAAGAAATTAATTGGACAGCTA
>CAUYSK010041110.1:0-49471 GCA_963575035.1 Avahi laniger | reverse complement strand
ATGTCTAATTATTCCTTGTGGTTCCAGTGCTTAACTCAGCTCATTGAAGGTGCTCAGAGAAAGTGAGATTGAATCAATCATCTCACCTCGAGGACCCTCTGTCTTACCAGGTCCCATGCTAAGAGATGTAAAGTTCAAAAGATCAGGCCTTTGGCCCCTTAAAGTTCATAAACAAATTGAGGATGTGTTCCTATCTTTCTATTCTACATTATAGAAAACCAGCACAAACTAGCTTAAAAGGACAAAAAGAATGTGGGGAGGGGACAGAATTTATTTGTCCTAAGCAGGTTACATCTATTAATAATTTCAGGAATAGCTGAATCTAAGATCCAAGGGTTTCCAACAGTGTTGGATGTATAGGACATCTCCTCTATGGAGGACATGTGTTGGATTTTGCTTGCCTAATATCTTCTCCCCCTTTTAGTAACAGCAACTTGATTTTTCTCTGGTGAACAACCTTCCTTCACTTGTAATCCATATGATTTGGACGGGGTCAACCCCACTTCCAAATCCAGAGGTAGACATGTGACGTAGGCCTATTCAGAGTTACTATAATGGGTTCAGTGAACGGCAGGTGACTCAATTAAAAGCATGGAGAATTACTCTTAGGACTTTTGCTAGGACCATTGGCATAAAAAAACCTCTGTTTTTGCTATAATTGGATGTAAATATGGGACTGAGATCCAAGTTAGAGGAAGCATGTAGCTGAGTAAGAGCCAAGCATAATTGGATTAAATTTCTGGTTCTGATGTGTGACTTTAGAACTTAACTTCTCTATACCTCAGTTTTCTGTTTTGTAAAGTGTAGGTAATAGTCGTGTTAACTTTCCAGAGCTATTGTCAACCTTTAAATGACAGCTATGTCCTTCTTACATATCAGCAAGGAATTCTTAAGACATATGTCCTTAGATAATATGTGAATAGTGCTAAGCACAAATGCTAGCTCAGAGTAAACAATAGATTATTGAAAAGATAATTAATGATAGAATTAAAACAGAACTTAAGTCTTTAGGCCCTGTATAACACAATGCCTTCTGAGACATAAATAGTTTTAATAAAAGTAATAGTTTTAATAAAAATTTTAATTTTTTGCATTTCCCAGAAAGAATTTATCATGCAGTCATGAGAATGGAAGGCCAACATCTGATTATTGATATTGTTATTTACTAGTGGTGTAATTTGGGGCAAGTTATTTTATTGTTTATTTTCATTATCTTATACTGTGTCACAAAATATCCTCAAAAGTTAGTGGCATAAAACCACCCTGTATTGTGCTCCTGGTTTCTGTGGGTCGGGATTTCAACATGACACAGGGAGAAGACTCATCTCTGCTACACTCAGCTTCAGCTGGTCGGCCTCAAAGACTGGGCTCTGGAACCATCATTTCTTTTCTATCTGGTGGGAGACGCTGGCATGACTCGAACAGCTGGAGCCTGGGCTGTGGGGCTCCTTGGGCATCTCTCTCTATCTTTATGTCTGTCTTTGCACGTGGTCTTTCTAGTATGGTGGCTTCAAGGTAGCCTTACTTCTTACACATCAAAAAGAGTTTTAAGACGTGTGTCTTGAGAGAGAAAGAGAGAGCGCACCAGGCCAAAGCTGTACCCCCTTTTCCAACCTAGTCTCAGAAAACACGCGCATCGCCCTTGCTGCCTTACGTTCTTTAGAAGCAGTTCGCTAAGGCCACTTGTATTCAAGGAGAGAGTTAGAGTCTACCTTTTAATGGGATGTTTTAAAACCATCAAGCTCCCCAAGCTTCATAATAACCTCTTTATTAATTAATGCTGTGGACAAGTTACTGTAAATACTTGCGGTGGGAGCGAGGCCTAAGCAGCTACACAAAGCGAGAAAAGACTTTATTTCTGTCCTTAGGGAGATTACAGTTCAGTTGGGGAAGGTAACACTTTCCTAAGAAAAGATAACCAAGAATATCTTTGAATAAAAAGCTCCAAATGATAAATGGTGCTTCTAATGAGGAAGAGCTACACTTTTTTAGCGACAGTCCAACCACTCACACGCCGTGTGACAATAACCATGACATTCAGCGTCTCTGGATTTCCATCTACCAGAGCTTGTGGGCGTGGGGTGGAGCCCGTGTGGAGACCGGGGAGCCCTCTGCTACTGCTTCAGTGCTCCTTTAAGGAGCAAATCTGGCACACTGCAGACTGTGAAAGAGGATTGACTTTAATTTACTAATATCTTAAAGTTGATCAAGTACGTCATATGTGCAAGGTGCTCTGCCAAGTGCTGTAGGGAACCCAGAGATAAATTAATCCACATGTACTTAATGAACTGGTGCACCTATATCTATATTATTCAATACATTAGATAGGTAATATCTAGTTATCCTCAGTATCTATAGGGTATTGGTTCCAGGACCTCCTTTGAATACCAAAATCCATGAACACTGATATCCCTGCTATAAAATGGCATAGTTTTTGAATATAACCTCTGTCTATCCTCCTGTATATTTTGAGGCATCTCTATATGACTTACAATGTTGAACACAATGTAAATACTACATAAATTGTTGTTACATTGTATTGTTTAGGGAATGACGACAAGGAAAATGTCTGCACAGGTACAGATGCAATTTTCTTTTGAATGTTTTTGATCTGCAATTGGTTGAACCCATGAATGTAGAATCCATGGATCTGGAGGGCTGATTGTATATATTCCTACAAATCTACAGACAGAAAAAAATTGTATTTCTTTGCCATATATTATGTAAAACAAATAGAAAAGGAAACATATGAATATCAGGTATATATTAATCTAACATAAAACATTCACAACTCTAAGACATATTAATACATATATAATTTATGTATAAATTTAACAATTATATGTCAAATGATTGTCTGCACTGATTAACACCCTTTGGGGCAATGGACACGTGCTGTCTGCAGAAGCGGCACACACAGTCACAGTTGCTTCTGTGCCTAATTTGGGCAAGTTACTAACCCTTACTAAACCTAAATAGCCACATGCATAGAGTAATGGGCTTGACCTGTGTACTTTACAAGCTTCCTTCAAACTCTTAAAAAGGCATTGACTGAGTTTTGTTTTTTGTTTATGACCATCTGTGACTCAAACACATGGGTTAAAATGTTCTGGTTTCTTTCTTTAACATCTGTTGGGTTTCTATGGTGTAAATGTTTGAATATATTCAGAATGTCCTTTAGATAAACTTATCTATTGAATACTCTATAAAGCAAAAGGAGAAAATCCTTCTTACAAGAACAACCCTGTACCACATTCAGATTTTTTTACATTACAAAGTGCACCATATTTATATTTACAAATATTAACACTAGTGTCTTGCCTTATGTGTCCCTGGACGTTGTCGAAGTGTTTCATTGGTTAGAATTCTGATTTTATCTATGTCCTGGGCTTCTCTGCTCTTGCCCTTTTAAGGTCCTTTTCTGGCTAGTCACAAGCACTTCTGGGCCCCAACCCAAAACTTCCTTGACGGGTAAACAGTGTATTCCCGTATAAGAGGGACGAGACTAAATCTTAGCAGTCAGCACTCCTGGAAAAATTATCTATTAGGGCCAGGCCAGCTGAACTTTAGGAAAGTTACTAAATTACACTCATTATAGAATGCCCCACTCCTGACGTCCTGGCAGAGGAGTCTGCCTAGACTTTTAAGGAGGAGGGTAATGTCGGTTTATCCGCATTACTTTTTTTAATCCTCAGTCTTACACGATGAGCAGCATGAGGCACGAAAGGGCTAGGTGACCTGCTTGAGGTGAAAAATCTAGCGTGGGCGCAGGAGCCGGGAAGGAAGATTGACTCGGACACGTGCCCCAGAGCATCTCTGCGGAGGTCCCTGCCCTGGCTAGGAGCACCAGCCCAGCAGCACCAGATGTGTCTGGCGAGCAACTCTGCGGGGGGCAGGGGGGTGTCCTGGGCTGAGGTTGTAACACCCTTGGGCGGTGGTGGCTCATGGCAGGGGAACTGGCAGCTGTTAGGTCAGAGTGCAGCAAGCATCCTGCATTTTAGTTCAGGAGCCCTGTGGATGAAAGGAAAAAGCTTTCCATTTCAGTATTTTTAAGGGTTATTTGTCGTGCTTTTTGAACCAAGGGGCCTTAAATTTTCATTTGGCACTGGACTGTGCAAATTATGTAGCTGGTCCTGGTTATTATGTTTTAATCATCTTATCCACATATTAATTTCAATCTTATGTTCAACTGCAAGTTCTCTCCTCCCTTTTCTGTAAGCTCCCCCAGTGTCAGGTCCGGAGAAGGCAAGATCACTTTCGTGGACGTGATGGGACAGCCTCTTGTCCGTGGTGGCGAAGATGTAGTTTGCTTTCTGCTGCTCATTATGATCACTCTGGCTCCTTGTCTGCAGACGTGAGGTGGGCAGGCGGAGGCCCCTTCCAATCCTGCTGAAGAGAAACTCAATGTCAAAGAGCTTCTCTAAGCAATGGTCATCTTTCCCAGGTTGTGGCAAGCACTTTTGGCTGGTCTCTAGTCGGTATCAATAGTTTCATGCAGCATTATCTGAAGCAGGCAGGAACTGTCGGTTGACCAGATCTCTAATAATACCCTCTGTGGCCTCAACTCTGGAGGCTCAGAGCACAGGCAAGCACCATCTTGTGTACCCCCAGGGGAGGACTTGGTCCCCCTCTGCCATGCTAATTCTCCCCTATACTCTAGTAGCCCTTGGGCAGATTGACCATTCTGGTGGCTCAGACAACACCTAACTGGGGAACAAAGTACCATTTCTCACCATCTTTCAGTTATCCAAGAACTTCAAAAGCAAGTCTTCTCAAACTTAGCTCACAGTTTTTGAGACAGAAAGCAGTCAAAAAAGGGTGTTAATGGAGGAAGATGGCCTCTGCCTGCAAACACTGCCTTCCTCCCCTTCCCCTGGAAAGCCCTGTTTGGAGGCGTTAGAGTTCCCTCTTGTATCTCTTGTGGGTAAAGGATGTCAAGCCGGGTCATCTTCTCTCGTTTCTGCAGGTAGACCCTGCAGGCAGAGCCCTCTTGGAACTTACATTTCATATCTCTGCTTTCAACAAAACACTAACTCCTCTTCAATCCCTGCAATCATTTGGTAATCCCTTAGGGCAGGAAAAGATCTTAATCAGCAGTACCTCACAAAATCCTGTTATCCACAGTAAGACATATCATTTTGCACGTTAAACGCAGTAAATACACATGTCAACGTCATGAATAAATATTTACAGAGTGCCTGTTATGAGTATAACATTTAGGGAGATTCTGTGCCAGGCTTAGTCCTTATCCTTGAGGACTTTTTAAAGGAGTTGGTGAGAAGGGACATAAACATAAAGATATCAGGAACAATGCATGATAATACATGTGAAATGCAAAAAGAATGGTATAAACAATAAGGGTCGTATGAAGTTGGAGAGAGGAGAGATTTCTGTGGCAGGAAGTGTTTGCAACGACACAGAGCACGGAGGGCACAGAACACAGGGGTCTTGAAGGCTGTGGGCTCTGGTGGGAGGAGAGGGGACACCAAGCTCCTGGGCTGGACCCTAGTGAACAGAGGCTTGGAAAAGGGGCGTCGGTGTGAGCTGCTGGCAGCCAGCACTCCCAGCAGCTGGGCAGTGGGTGTGTGAGCTCAGTAAGGTAGGTCTGGGAGGAGCAAGGCCAGCACCCCATGGAGTCCTACATTATTGTGCAGGTCAAGGTCACTGTCCCTTCTACTTCACTTTCCTGGACCCAGGTTGGGCACCAAGGCCCGCCTACCCAAAAAACCAGAGCCTACGGCAAAGCCTTCTAGTGGTAGTTACCCAAAGAAGAGGCCAGAGCTTTGACATTTCTTTTCCTTGCTGTAGGCCAACAGCTCTTCCAGGCAGGGAAGGGTGTCCTCACACCATTCTCTGTAAACTGAAGCAAGGCAGTTGCGGTTCTCAGTACAAATAGCCTCAGGGGTCAGGAATTGGGACAGAGTGTGGGTAGGTTTCCTATTTTCCAGTTATACGAGGAAATAACATTGGCTTTGAAGTTGCAATATCTATGATTTATGGTATTTTGAAAATTGATTCATATTGAATCATTTTATAGTATCAAACCAGCACACTTCCTCATTAAGTAGAAGAACAAGCCAGAGACAAATCTGTTTTAGACTCCCAGATTTTCTTACTGTAATTGAACCATGAAGCTTTAACATTGAGGATAGAAAGAAATGGAGTGATACGGTTTTAAATCTGTATGAATTCCGATGAGGACAAAGGAAATGACGGCTTAAGTGAAGTGGGGGAGGGAGAATGACAGGAATGAATCGTTCCAGATCAAAGAAGAAAACCAGTACCATGTTAAAAACATTGAACCGCTTTGCTCAAAATTAACTTGATATTTCTAACGTAATTCATTTTTAGAATTTTATACACATGGACACACAAAATGGGATCATAAGGTTTTGTAACCTTGTTTTAAAAAAATAATGAATATTTTCATCTATTATAAACATTTTTCTCTAAAACATATCTTTGAATGGATAGTCTTCCGCTTTATGAATGTGTCATAATATATTTAATCATCTATTGAACATTTAATTTATTTGCAGGGCAGTGACATTTTGCTTTTAATTATATACAGAACCAAACAAAGTACCCTGAATAAATAGGCTGGATTAATATTGTTTGGTTATAGGATTGGCTTTGTCAGTAAACGAAATTTGTAAAAATACATCTGCATTTCGGAACAATAGAATTACTGTGGTTGTGTTCTTACTGAAATGCCTCATGTGATGAAGACCAGTGCTATTTACAAGTACAATTGTATTTTAAAATTATCCAACAAATATGTATTATACTTCCACAAGCAGAATTTTCCATTCCAAGACTTCTGAGGTTAAGGAAATTGGTATAATCCTTATTTCCACAGTAAAATTAAAATAATTCCACAGTAAACTCATTATACTAAGCAGTTAGTGACTCCAAGAAAATGATTTTTAATTAGAGAAAACCCAACGAATGACATTTAATCACTAGCTTTTTTCATAAGTCATTCATTACTAAGAAAACTTGAGAAACACCACTTGCTCTGAAAGCCAATAGAAACTACACCATTGTTCAGGCCCTGAGATGTTCTAGAGACTGAGACGTGCGCTCAGCCCCAGGGTCCGGCTGGCATGTCTTACAAGCTCTCGCTTAGAAACCGAGTAGGGTGACACCGTTGATCTCTGTGGTTACTTCTAGCCCAAGAACAGAAATTCACGTAAAGATCGGCCCAGGGCCAGGGGTATTGCATCTCTATGATTTTGAGCTCTTTAGAAGACACATACACTCTTAATTTAAAACAAATATCAAAAGACTGATTCCAAACTCAACTGTATCACTAACTGCCTCGGATTTCACTTTCGTGTCAGTTTCTGCATTTATAAAGTGAGTGATTAAACTAGAACAGATAGAGACTCATAGATTTTTAATATTGGCAGGTACTTCTTTGAATCGATCAATCCCTCACTTTTCCAAATACGAGACTTCGTGGCGGAGGTTAGGTGGCTGGTCTGGGGCAGAGCACAGTAAGGGACACACTCAAGTCCAGGCCCAGACGGTTGAGCATCCGCAGCCGGTGTTCCTTCCTTGGCTGCCAATCTGTAGCTGCTTTGCTCTGTTTTGCTCTGATATTTATGAATTTATACTAGGGTTAATACGATGAACATTATGACTAGAATCTTATAAATTTGTCATTTTTTTGGGTTGCTCAAAATTGGCCATTAGCTAAGCATACTCGAGCGCTCTTTAAATAGGAGAATGCTGTTTTGGTCTTCATTCTTTGAGGATAAACTTAAACCACGATCTATCATTCTTGACTCTATATCTGCCTGCTCGCAGACTCAATTCTGTGGCTAAAAGCATAGCCAAAAATAGTAACACAGAAAAACAGATACAAACAAGTGGTAACACTGGGGTAAGCAAATGATGGCAGAGCAGCCTGTGCTGTTTATTAGATTCGAATCTTAAAATAGGAGCAGGGATAATCCAGTGGACACAGTCTTATTTTGAAATAAAATGCTTTATATTATTTCAAGCATCAGCTGTCCTTGGAGTTAATGTTAACTCAGCTTTGCAACAAGTAACTTTGTAGATGACATAGTGTATCAACAGATTTGCCTGCAGCTGGGACCGAATTCAGATAATCTTGGCTTCTTCTCTGGAAGCTGAAATCTTTAAGCAAGTCTTAACTTGCAGACGGTGGTAGGAGCCTTCTCCAGAGGCTGCGAGGTAGGAGGCGGGAGGATTCTCTGAGCCCAATCATTTCCTCTGATGCAGGTGTTGTTGGGTAGATTAGGTGTTATTAGCAGCTAGAACCAACAGCGCATCAGGGGTGGGGACCCGAGAACTGTGCAGCAAGCTGGGAACCACAAGTTGCCTAGTCATGCAGAAATTCACATGGAGAAGTTCTGTGCAGGGCCAGGGGGTGGGGCTTCCTTTTCTGCTCGTTTCTTCATCATGGACATAGCATTTCCATAGATTAAAAATCTAAATTTTTAATTATTTATTTATTTTTAATTGGCAATGATTGTGGATATTATGGGGCACAATGATGTTCTGATCTATGTATACATTATACAAAGATTCAATCAAGCTAATTAACATTCACCTAACCAACTTATTTTTCTGTGGGGGGAACATTAAAAATCTATTCTTTTAGCAATTTTGAAATATACAATACACTATTATTAACTGTGGTTATTTTAATAGAGTTCTTGGGCAAGTTTACTTGAGGGGTGGGAAAATGGAATTACCTCACTCCCCATTTATCGATTCAGCTTGAGTGTGAGTTTTCCTCCCACCCACTCACAGGCCAAGCAGACCATTACTCTAGCTACCAGAAAATTCTTAGAGAAATGGACTATCCCTTGGTTCCTTACAAATGACGATGCTATGTCAAGATGCCCCAGAGAAGGGGTCAGTAAACTTTTCGGTGAAGGGCCAGATAGTAAATGTTTTCAACTTTGCTGGCATATAGTCTGTTGAAACTACACAATTCTGCCGCCATAGAGTGACAGCAATCACAGACAACATGTAAATAAATGAGCGTGGCTGTATTTCAATAATACTTCATTTACAAAAGGAAGCAGCGGGACATATTTGTAGTTTGCAACCCTTGCCAGAGAGTACAGACCTATTCCACGTCTGCTGTAAATACAGGTAGTGCTATTTTCTCCAAGTTACACAGACAGAAATCTTGGGATTATCTCTGATTCCCTTTTCTCCTTTATTTTCCACATTTAATCAATAGTCAGGACTGTTGATTCCACCTTCTCAGTGTCTTTTCTGTCATTTCCTCGGTTGGGCCTTTTATGAACAACCTACCTGAACGAGGTTTAGCTCCTCTGCCCTCCATCTCATCGTGCTGTTTCCTTAATAGCTCCGGTTACAATCTGAAGTCGCCTCATTTATCTGTGTACTTGTTTATTATTTGTCTTCCACAGTGGAGACAGTTGAGGGCAAGGACTTTGTCTCTCTTCCTTCCTGCTGGAAGTGCGGCCTGGGGCAGGACACAAGGCGGGTGCTCAGCGAATACTCGTTGGAAGAGGAAGGCCCCTGAGCTGGCCCCCTTCCTCCAATTTCCCGTGTTCTCAGTGCATCCTTCACGGGAATTCTGGAGTTACTCCGTCAGTCAGGGCCCAGTAGGAAAAACATGGCATATTTAAAGTAGGGTACATTAAGGAGGGTTTAGTAAAGGGGCTATTTACGAACGTGTGCTCAGGTGAGGGAAACAGAAGGAATAGCTGGGCTGTTAGCCATCCTTAGGCACGAAGTGGTAAGTGAGAGAGTTGCCACGAGAACCTGAAAAGAGAGGGACTTGCGGAGAGACCCTTTGTGACGGGGCCTGTGGCGGGTTTTGGGATGCAGCCAGCCAGAGGCAACCTCCAGGGCGGGAGTGGGGGGGGAGTGCCTGCTTCGTCCTCATCCCTCGCTCAGATCTCCTGCTGCGACTCAGCTGCAGTCCAGGCGCAAGCAGCCCACTGGCGAACTCCATGGAGGACGGTGTCCTGGGCTCCGGAGGGGCAGACAGGACGTCTGGTGCCACCACGCCTTTGGCCCCTCAGCATCCACTTGTGTCTCCATCACAAGGGACACATGAAGTCCCATCAGCTACTGAATCATGACGGGGTGACGTCAATTCAGTCACAACCATTCCTGAAACAAAATCACTAATGACCACTGAGGTTCCTCACGTAAGGCAGCAGGGGAGAGAGGAACAAGAAATAACACCAACGACAGCTGTTGCTGTCCCCAGATCTGTACCCGGACTCACAGCACAATTTCGTAATCAGAGCTTCTTGTTCTTTTCTTTTTCTTTTTTTTTTGTCTTTTTCTTTCTTTTTTTGAGACAGAGTCTGGCTCTGTTGCCCGGGCTAGAGTGCCATGGTGTTAGCCTGACTCACAGCAACCTCAAACTCTCGGGCTCAAGCGATCCTCCTGCCTCGGCCTCCCGAGTAGCTGGGACTATAGGCACATGTCACCATGCCCGGCTAATTTTTTTTCTATATTTAGTTGCCCATCTAATTTATTTTTATTTTTAGTAGAGATGGGGTCTCACTCTTGCTCAGGCTGGTCTTGAACTCCTGACCTCAAACTAACCTCCTGCCTTGGCCTCCCAGAGTGCTAGGATTACAAGCATGAGCCACCACGCCCGGCCTCATCTGTTCTTAAAACTCAGTTTAAAATTCTGTCCTCCTGTCTATGGTGCATTCGAGCGTAGTTCCTTCTTTCTTTTCTCATTGTACTTCTTCCAGACCTAGTGTTCTTTTCATTAATATGGGCCTTACCGCATTCATGAATTGCATTGGGGGCTTTATTTCATTTAATTCTCATAGGAATCTGGCAATATGGCTATTTTTACCCCTTATTACAAATAAAGAGCCGGAGTCCCAGAGAGCTCTGGCTGTCAGCACCTTCCCCACCGGCGAGTCTCGGCATCGCCCATGTCGGGATGGCCTGGTCCGAGCCTGCTGCCCTGGTGAGCCGCGAGGACAAAGTGCCTCCTGTGGAGGAATCCCGCCAAGTGTTTGGCCTGAATCTAATCAAGTTTTCCCATCCGACAACCAGCGTGCAGAGAATGTGGAGAACAGAGGATCATGCCGAAATACAAAATGAAGAAGAAACAATCAGACCAAAATATGAATTGGGGCCTCCTGTAAGACAATTGCTCTGATTTCTGCCACAAGTCAATTTTAGGGTGAGAGAGGGAGATGGAAAACCTTTCTAGATTAAGAGACACACCGGTTGTAATCAGCAGATACAACAGGTTCGTGCAGACGGGATCTTTGCCCAAGTCACGAAGCACGGAGCGGCTCGTCCTCTCGGTCTGCTCCAGCCGGTGGAGACGCTGGCCGCGCCCCGCCCGCATCCTGCTGGCACGCGCTGTCCTGCGCGGCCTTTCTGTGTCAGAGGCCCCTGGCTCCGAGCGCCCGAGGCTCTGCGGGGACGGTCCGCAAGAGGCTGGAGCTAACGGCCTCGAGAGCAGCCCTCGGCCAGCACCGGAGGGACGTGGAGCTTCTCGGCCCCTCGTCCGGGTGGACGGCGCTGCCGTGTGGTCTCCACCGTTCCCCAGAGGGGGACCTGGGACAGCGGGATCCATTCCCACCTCCCCGCAGAAGTCGCCTCGTTAGCACGCCCTGCGTGGACTTCCTTCTTCCGTCTCGCTTCCCCCGCTGCTCCGCCGCTTGCGGGCATCGCTTTCCCAACGAGCGGCTAACGCTCCCATCCTTTTCTCGGGGGCTGCTTCTGGGGGACCCGGCTGGAAACAGGTCAAAATTCTGGTCTTTCCGCTGCGCAGCGCTGCTTCCTTCATCCAGTCTGCCTGTGACACAGCCGGTGAGGGACAGAGCTCACAGACAAGGGCTGGCTTTGGAGTCGCAGGAGCCCAGGCCTGTCCCAGGCGGCGCTTGCTAATTGCCAGGCCTCGGGCAGCGGAAACTCTCTGCGCCCCAGCATTGCCGTCGGTGAAATGTTAGCAAGAGAGGAGTTCCTCTGTTTCCGCTCTGAACTTAATGGACTTTCGTAATAACGAATCTTCTGCCCCTCGGTGTCGTGTCTGGCACTGGCCTTGCTTACGAGCACCCACGAATGTTCGTGACTCTTGGTAATAACACAGAGGTAACCCACGGCGGCGTGGCGTGATGGCTTGAATAAAATCATGTTGTGCTTTTGCATAAATGGACCGAGAACAGCCTCTAGGAACACGACGCGCTGTGTTCGAGGAGCTGCTGCGCCTGCGGGGAGAGACCGTGCGAGCAGGTGCGAGGGTGCGAAGGACACGGCCTCGTCCTCACGGGAGAGATCGTGTCTCCCTCGAGATTTCAAGTTCCTAGATGGCAGAAACAGTGTTTCATTCATCTGAGATATTTTCTTATAGTGATTTTGCAAGAATGGAGACAAATTTCACACTCCACAACTTTCTCTTCATAATACATTTGCAGGATTCACAATATAGCAAACAGACCAAGTAAGCAGCAGCACCCTCGACAGGGAGGCCCACTTACCAAATCTGTTCTCGTTCATTTCCGCTTCCGCATGGCAAGTTTCCTTCTTTCATTTCTCTATGCCGTTGCCACGTCACCGGGATTGTTTTAATTCATCTGATTCTTCCATGCAATCTGTTATGGGAGCTTTCTTCTCCTGATTCTCAGCTTTTGGATTTCATCTTTTAAATATCAACCTGGTCTTCCTTGTCTCCTTAATGTACGGGGGTGCTTTCTGGAGTTTGAAACTTTATTTTCATTTGTATGACTGATTTTAGCTAATTTTCAACTTTAGTGTGTATAACTTCTATAGTGACCAATAATATATACACAACTACAAATCAGTTTTCTCTTAATAACAATTTAATAATATTACTTAGTGACTGTCTCTCACCTATTTAGTATTTCTTAAACTCTTCTTCCCCAATGAATACAGACAGTTAAATCCCTCTTCCTATTCTTAAATTGTCTCCTTTTATTATTTCTCTCCTTTATCAGGTTAATTATCTACTTAAATGATGTCTTATTCTGTGGGTTTATATCTAGACCAGTGCTGCTCAGCAGAAATTTCTAAGTTGATGGAAATGTTCTCTGTCTGTGCTGTTCAATAAGATAGTGACCAGTCACATATGGCTACTGGGCACTTGAAATGTGGCTAGTGTGACTGAGGAACTGCAATTTTAATTTAATCCACTTTAAATTAATTTAAATTGAAATAGCCACCTATGGCTAATGGCTACTACATTGAAAAGAATGGATCTAGACTTTGTCTTAATTTATACAACAGAAATACTTTTCGTATTTATTTTTTTAGTTGCTTTCTTCAGATAGCTACATAACCTGGCCTAAACTATTATGAAAAAATATTATTGGTGTATGCAAATTATGTATTCCAAAATGATTGATTTCTATTGTACTCTAAAATATAGTACTTCAAAAGAAAAATTAGGGAAAGCAATGTGGTTGATGGAATTATTTCTATTATCTTAGAACACTAATAACTGGTTTGACCACTCAGCAATCTGTGATTGTGCATAAGGTAGGGAAAAATCTTATGCCACCCACATGGTTTTTAGATGAAGAAAATTTACGCAGAGGCCAACAACTTGTTCAACTTGCCCCTAAGTAAAATTGTGAAATAAGTGTTTTTGAGTTTTCTCTTCCCTCTATTTTCTCCCTCCTGTTTAGTCTCCTTCTTTCTAGTAAGGGGCTCAGCGCCATCGTATTTTGTCAGCTGACCACACTGCCACGTCCCCTTCGCTGCCTCTCACTGGGGAACCTCACTGTGCACCCCTGTAATCAACTTGCTTACAGCAACTTGCTCGTGACTGATAAGACTTCGTTCTCTCCCCACTGAGAATTTTCTCTGTGCAGCAATACAGCTCTGAGGTTGGAGGACAGGCTTGGGCATGTGGTGCCTGTCCTGGATTTGTTAGCCGAGTGGCCTTGGTTTGAGCAAGTCGCTTCACCTCTTAGGTCCCATTTCCTCACTTGTAATGTGGGCATAATAATGGTCCCTACCACACGACATCAGTGTGAGTGTTAAATAAAATACCACACGGAAAGTGTTTAATCTACTGCTAGATAAGTAGTAATTCTCAAATAAATGCTGTTGTTATAAATAAGTTTGTTTTCTTAGGGAAAAATGACGTATATGCTCCCAAATGAGTGTCTAAGGATAAAATTTTAGCAATAGTAGACAGTTTGGGGGAGAGATTCGTAATGCTCCCCACAGGGTCCTCAACATACAGCTTTGTTGAACAAATGAATGAATGACGAATGAATGAATTACTCTGACAACAATGTCCTGTTCTCCACGTGCTCAAGGTCACTAGCTCAGCCAGTAGCAGAGGCTGCAGCAAGAATTCCAGCTTTAAGCTATTACCAGTGGTACCTGTAACTGCAGAGTGGGATTTTAAGTTTCTACTTTATGCTCTCCCTTGTTTGAATTTCTTATACGCATTATTTCTATAATAAGAAAAAGCAATCACTGTGTGTATAATTATGCTAATAAAGTAGCCACAGAGCAGCACCGAGCAGCTTGCGTTGGCGTCACAGTCCCGTACGTGGACCCTCAGGATGTGATTCCCGACTGAAGATTTGTGACGTTTGGCAGCTTTAACTAAAAAGTCTGATAGTCCTTTTTTTTTTATTAGTATTTTATTTATGGTCAGCAATGTAAAAAAAAGTAAGATTCACATGAAACTGACATAACAGGCCCTCAACACACACACATGCACACACACAGTGTTATGAAAATTCAATACAGGAAACTCTAGTCAGAACACGTTAACAGACTTAGCAAACTTCGCGGTGATCAAAGCTACGACGTCACTGTGTAGTCTTAATAGGGCGATACTTTTCTCAGAAAGAGACAAAGAGACTGGAAACCAACAACAAAAAAACTGTCTCTCTTCAAAGCCAGTCACTATTGCACAATATATTTTCCTAATCCATGTGGAGTATAGTGGAAAATAATTTGATAATTTGCTTTCGGAATGGGCATTTGTATTGAGAATGCTTTGCAATTAGTGGAATATGATATATTAATAGGTGAATCAACTTCATAAAAATCCTAAGGTTCATATTTTTCCCGTTGTAGCTCCTAGATTTAACCTAACAACAACAAAAAGGAAGTTTCTTATTCTAGTAATATATCATGTGCTTAAATTCATGGCATCACGCATTATTGATTTGGATATATTTGCAAAACTTACGTGATATAGCCCTGGTGAAATCCTGTGAAACACAACCTCTGAATATTGCTAAACTGTACAAAACTTCTCAATAAAACATTCCTATCTCTAATGTGTTTGCCAAAATAATGAATCATAGCAGGCTGCTGTCGGTAAGCTCGCAGCCAGTGACGTGTGTTCCTTTTGCTTTCCTTTAATGTTGGAGCAATTGGTTGGAGTTGTTATCACCAAAACCAAACTGCTGGGAGCGTTCTGATCCGCAGGATTTTTTATGCTCCCTCGGCTGATCTTCTGAAAAGGTTGTGATGGATACTTATCACTGACTCAGTTACAATTTGTCAAAATCATGAATAAAACATATATACTCCCCCACTTCTCTTCCTCCAACCTGTTTTTATAATTCCACTTCGTTTCCCTGGCATACCAGTGTGGGGCTGGCCGGGGGCATTCATTGGAGAGTTGGCAAAAGTGATAAATAGAATATTCAAACTTTGGGGTAAGTCACTACCTCTGCTACCCAAGCAGTTTTTCACTTGTACAATGAAGATATTCACACTTACAGAACATGTGAGCACTTACTGAAATATCTTAAGGCATTTAAAAATAGTTGTTTAATTTGTAAAACAGTGCATATTCACTGCAAAAATTTTTAAGATACAAAAAGCATAAAGAACAAAATAAAAACATTATTTCACTCTCTAGCGATAACCACGAATACTTTTTCTTTTTTTTAAACCAGAAGATTCACATACAATCTTGTACTCTGCTTTTTTCACTTCATCTTATAGTAAGTCACCTATCCTAATCACTAAATAATAAAGCCTCATTTCTAAACTGTAAAATGCTATGCAAATAAAGGTCCATGCCCCATTGCTATTCTGCAGTCTTCAATTCTGAGTCTGAAAAAGACTACTGCATTCCTAAGAGAAGCCGAAAAGTCTATTTCCCTGGCAATTTTCAGGACAGTGTGATTCCTCAGTGCCGGAATTGACCGTGTGGTTGGTTGAATTGAGATGGACTTTCTATTTTCAAGTTAATATCAGATTGAAAATTGTAGGGAGTACTCATCAAATAACGGCAGACCTGGGCTAACACTGTAAAAATACAATCACAATTTAAGTAGAGAAGCATCTTCAAATTTTACTTTAAATTTTCTAAACATTTCACCAATCAGCATGGAAAGCGTGAGTTTTGTCAACCGCTCCTCATGAGAGAAGATGGGACTATTTTGTGGAAGCTCTGAAAACAAACGAAAGAATTTTTCTTTTGTGTGCTACTGCAAGACTAGGAAATCAGCAAATTATTTAATAATAAAAAGGCCATATTTAAGCTATGGGGATTTGGGATTGAAAAAAAACATTTGAGGAATTTTAAAATAACAGGGGTAGATGAATAGAGCAGTTCCACACAAATTTACATATGCAATGCCAAGAAATTTCTTTACTTTTGACTATTATAAAAGAAACGGAAGTGACGGCCTGGGAAAGAGAAAGCCTTTTCCTTATGCCTTGGTGATACAAACACAGATGTCACTTGGCCCAGTGGGATCTCAGTGCGCCGGGATTGTCTGGGAGCCCCCTGCACGCTGGCAATAGAGCAGTCCCGTAGCCTGCATTTAAACTCGGCGCCTGCCGGGGAACAGCCCTGGCACGGCCTCAGAATCAGTGGCGCAGCTGCGAATTTCCACAATTTGCTTCAGTTCCGAAGTTGTTGCCAGATTAGGAAGGCAGAGGGCCATATGGACAAAAGGCGTACCAGAGCCCTTGCAATTGCTAGAACATTCCAGAGAGATCTAGGTCAGTGGGACTAGTTTGTATCACAATTTACTGCAGTTCAGGGCTATGGGCACGGATATAGGGAAACAGCATGAAATGAAGCATCCGTCAGTTATTCAAGGTCTGTCAGCTGAGTTCAAAAATTCTGATAATTTAGAAACTTTCTTAGACCTTTTTTAACTGTTTTTTAAAATTGAAGTGTAAGTTACATAAGTAAAATTTACCCTTTTTAGTGTACAATTCTATGAGCTTTGACAAAAGTATACAGTTGTTCCTTGGTATCATGGGGTATTGGTTCCAGGACCCTCTGTGGATAACAAAATCTATGGATGCACAAGTCCCTTATGTAAAATGGTGCAGTATTTGCATAGAACCTACACACATCTTCCTATATGCTTTAAATCGTCTCTAGATTACTTATAATACTTCATACAAGGTAAATGCTATATAAATAGTTGTTATATGATATTGTTTTAAGAATTATGATGAGGAAAAAAGTCTGTACATATTCAATACAAATGCAATCATCCATTTTTTTCTTCCAATATTTTTTATCCTCTGTTGGTTGAATCCACTGATGTGGAAACCACAGATATGAAGGACCAACTATGCGGGTGTTTTACCACCGGCACAATCAAGATAAAGTGCCATAGTTTTCCAGAATGTTCTATTGCCCCCTTGGAGTCAACCACTGTCTACCACCAACCATTGGCAAGCACTATCAGTTTTTTGTTCCTTTAATTTTGCCTTTTATAGGGTGTTATATCAAGTGGAATCACACATGTAATTGATGTGGTGTGCGGCCATTTGACTCTGACTTCTCTAGAATATTGCATTTGAGATTCGTCCATGTTGTTGTGTGAATCAGTACTTTGCTCCTTCCCATTGCTAAGTGGTATTCTGTTCCATGTTAGTTTATCCATTTGCCAGTGGAAGAATATTTGAGCTACTTCCAGTTTTGGTGATTGTGAATAAAGCATTTTTGTTATTGTTGCCTATGCTTCTGAAATGTTAGCCATGAAATTCTGCCTAGACCAATGTCCTGAAGTGTTTCCATGATGTTTTCTTCTAGTAGTTTTATAGTTTCTGGTCTCTTACTTTTAAGTCTTTAATCCATCTTGAGTTGATTTTTGCATTTGGTGAGAGATAGGCATTTAGTTTCATTCTTCTGCATATGAATAGCCGATTTTCTCAGCGCTGTTTATTTATTGATTTATTTAGAGATGGGGTCTCGCTCTGGTTCAGGCTGGTCTCCAAATCCTGAGCTCAAGTGATCCTCCTGCCTTGGCCTCCCTGAGTGCTAGGATTACAGGTGTGTGCCACCGTGCCTGGCCAGCACCATTTATTGAAGAGACTTTCCTTTCCCCAATGTACATTCTTGGTGCCTTTGTCAAACATCAGTTGGCTGCTAACTCATGGACTTATTTCTGGGTTCTTTATTTTGTTCCGTTGGTCTCTGTTTTAATACCAATACCATGCTGTATTGGTTACTACAGGCTTGTAATATTAATAAATTTTGAAGTCAGGCAGTATGACGATCCCAGCTTTATTCTTTTTGGTCAGTGTTGCTTTGGCTGTTTGGGCTCTTTTTTTGTTCTATATGAATTTTAGGACTACAACACAATTTTTTCAAAAGACTGTCCTTTTTCCATTGACCTGTCTTTACATCTTTGTTGAAAATTTATTGACCACATATGTGTGGATCTGTTTCTGTTCCAATAATTTGTGTCCCTATCCTTTTACCAGGACCACACTTTCTTGATTATTGCAAGAAGTCTTGAAATCAAGTTGTATGAGTCCTCTTTTTCCTCTTTTTAAAATGAATTTTTTGTCTGTTTTAGATCTTTTGCCTTTCCACAAAAATTTTAGAATCAGATTTTTTCTTTCTATAAAAAAAAATCCTTCCGAGATTTTGACTGGGATTGCATTGGATATATAGATTAGCTTGGAGAGATCTGATTTTTAATCTTAAAAGTATGGAGTTTTTCAATATATGAACACAGTCTACCTATCCATTTATTTAGGTCTTTGACTCTAAACCAGGGGAAGAGAAGGAAGATCGTTGATCCTGAACTGTGTCTTTTACTAATTTGGATACTGTTGTAATACAAAATATTAAAAAGCAGAAACTTTTGGCCATATATTTTCAGTTAGCATTTTATGTGATATTCAGTGCTCCTAAGCATAGATTTTTTTTGCATTCTTTTAGACATTTTTGGGTAAAAAAAGTAGAATTGTAAATATTTAATGAAATAAGTTAATGTTAAATCATTCTATACTATATCTGACTATTTTAAAAACAGAATTACCTCTACCCACTATCCTAGGTAATCTAGAGTTGGCTATATTACTGACAGTAGTCCTGAGCTTGTGAATCATTTACTTTTAATATGATGTATGTTTATAATAATCCAGAATGAGTTACCAGTTCTGCTATACCATTAATGTTTTACTTTCCCTCAAACATTTTTACCCTGTAAATGCCTTTGAATATTTTATATCTTTTAAAGCATAGGGAAAAGATTGTCAACCAAGACACTAAAACATATATTGCAGGCTGGGGTTGGTGGCTCATGCCTGTAATCCTAGCACTTTGGGAGGCCAAGGCAGGAGGATTGCTTAAGGCCAGGAGTTCAAGACCAGCCTGATCAAGAGCTAGACCCTATCTCTACAAAAAATAGAAAAAATTAACCAGGTATGGCGGTGTGCACCTGCAGTCCCAGCTACTTGGGAGCCTGAGGCAGGAGGATCACTTGAGCCCAGGAGTTTGAGGTTGCAGTAAGTTATGATGACATCACTGCACTCTAGCCTGGGTGACACAGCTATACCCTGTCTCAAGAAAGAAAGAAAAAAAAAAAGCTCATATATTGCAAATTGAGATGTCATAGGAACCAGGCAGCTACCAGTAACAGAAATGGGGACAATAAGAAGAGGTAAAGCAAAGAACAAGTGTTTGAGGCAGAGCAGCAACTCAGCTTTAGTGATTGTGGAACTACATAGTACCTGTGTTGACAGATACAATTTTTTTTTCCTTGCAGAATTCACCGTCTATATAATTTTTTTAAGTGAGAAAAATTCTGATTATTGGTTAAAATTTCTCAAATTAAAAATGTTAATTAAAAAATATCTAACTTGCAGTTTGCCTAACAAATGCATCTAGGACTGAATTCAATCTGCGATTGTCAGTTTTCAATCTCTGCTCTAAAACCTTTACCAATAGCAGCAGCAAAGGATCCTATTAGGTTATACTCAATATTTAATGAGGGCTTCTGTTGCAGAATAATGAGGTGTTTATTACCAGAAACTTTCTTCAGATAAATGCATGCTAATAATAGCAGGCCCTTGATGGGGTAAGAAATTCTGAAGTGTCCTGCTGATGAGCTAGTTTGGGTTCCACCTTAGTAATTGTGAGGGTATCTGGAGGTTGTCTCTGAGTTTAATATCAAAGGGGTTGCTTGGAGATTTGTTAGGAGATTTGAGGTATGTCTCTCTCTAGCTGTCCTTATGATCATACATAACTCACTGTAGCACTCTGAGTTTTTACATCTTTTAGACAAGAAGATAAGACTATACTTTTTCTTAGGGTTTCACTAACTTTGCTATTATGAACCAATTCTATAAGTCTCTAAGAGAATGTGGGCCAAAAAGTGACTGTCATGCTCTCTGAATTTAAACACAGCTGTTTAAAGAAGATGTCAAAATGTTAGGCCCATCTTGGTTGAAACTTATATGTTGTGAAACACCTTGGAGCTTGAAGAAGTACTGATGGCATTGTCACCAGGCCCTGAAATGTACTTAATGGTCACTGGGTTGCTCTAGAGGGGACTGTGGGGAGCACAGAAATATCAGCTCCTCACATGCTCTTAAGATAGCAGATTCTTGGCAAATCATTTTAGACTGGTGTCCGGAAATCAACAGATGCTTTTAACTGATTTTGTTGGACTGTTGATTGAATTGAGTGACAAGTGGGAAACTTAAGATATATACTGCAAAGCAACACAGACATATGAAAACTGCCTGGAAGCCACTTTAAATCACTGCAGCCTTAATTTGTCAACCACTGACCATGATTTTAATATTCTATTGATCACTCTCTGGAGAGGTTCTATTTACATGGGTGTATCTTCAAGCACTGCAAGCATAAAAGTCTCTGGGAAAGACGATCACGTTTACAAAGTTTTTTTGGTAAGGAGACCTATGGAGAAGATTTAAGAAACCACAACTAGAATTTTCTTTTTGATTCTTACCATTATGACTTAATTAAAAAGATTTTTTTCTACGTAAACATTTTAGATAAAATATATTTTTGGGAAAACCTAATTTTCCTTATTGTGAAAACAGAAAAAATAAGAGCAATGTTACTGTTTATCTTTTTCTACAGACTGTTGCTGTTTTCAGAGAGCTCTGCCGATGGACTGGTCCATTCAGAGACTCCACACCCTGTCTACTCTTTTGCTCAGAATAATGGAGAGGAATGAAATAACTTCCTGAATTTGCATCACCTTTAACAGAGCTTATAGAATAAACAGGAAATGCATCTAGAGGAAACAGTGATGTTTCAGAATAGTTACTTCAATAAATGGTGAAAAGGCTCATTCATGTTCAAAAACAGTTAAAGAAATAAACAAAGAAAAACAGACAATCTCTACTTAAAAGACAAGCCATATTGTTCTGAACAGCAGTGATGACCACCCGACAAAAAAAGCCCATTTAGAGATCAGGGGTGGACTGGCTGTTGAATGGCTTGGTCCCCCAATTTTTGTATCCATCATATCACACTTTCAAAGACCAAAGATTTGTCCCCCATAAAACTGCCCTAAAATCCATTATCTTCATATATTACTGGGTGCTAAATATTGCACCTCGTCTGGTCGGTATATTGTAGTAAACAGCACTAAAATTCCTAAACTAAGGGATATTCCACCGTTAGTGGAGAAGCTAAGCATTTTCTTACCTTTCAAGTGGACCCAGAGGCTGTACCTTTCCTGGCTCGTTGGTGCTACCTGGACAGTAGCATCTGTCAACCTAGCAAAAATGGTGAGTGTGGAGGCTGATAAATGTTGACTCGAAGAAGCAGCTGATGATAATCTTGAGGAAGACAGACACATTTTAAACAAGGAATCGAAACAAAGATGCATCTCGGATCATATTTTTAAAGTTTTATTTTGTTTTTAATTGACAAATAATTATTGTACATATTTATGGGGTAGAGTGTGATGTTTTGATACATGTATACATTGTGTAATGAGCGTATCAGGGTAATTAGCATATCATTCTCCTCAAACACTTGTCATGTCTTTATGGTGAAAACATTCAAAATCCTCTCTTCCAGCTATTTAAAAATACACGTTATCATTAATTTTAGTCACTCTACCGTGTAACATAACCCCAGAAGTTATTCTTCCTATCTAAAGGTGACTTTGTACCTGTCGGCCAACCTCTTCTCATGCGCCTTTCACTTTTTTCAGCCTCTGGTAACCACTATTCTATTCTCTAAGAAATCAACTTCTTTAGATTCCACATATGAGTGAGGTCATGTGCTATTTATATTTCTGTGTTTGTCTTGTTTCATTTAACATGTTCTCTAAGTTCATTTTTGTTGTTGCAAATGACAGAATTTCATTCTTTTTTATTGCTGAATAGTATTCAATTTTGCATATATACCACATTTTAAAAAATCCATTCATTCATTGATGGACACTGAAGTTTGTTATATATCTTGGCTGTTGTGGATTGTGCAGCAGTAAGCATCAATAATTGGCTTGGCACAGTGCCTCACACCTGTAATCCTGGCACTTTGGGAGGCCGAGGCAGGAGGATCTTTTGAGGCCAGGAGTTTGAGACCAGCCTGGGTGAAATAGCGAGATCTTCTCTCTACAAAAACAAACAAACAAAAACAAACACAAAAGCATCAATAATCATCAGGAAATTCAAATCAAAAACACAATGAGATATTATCCAGTTAGAATGGTTATTATCAAAAAGATAAAAAAAATAACAAATGCTAGTAAGGATGTGAATAAGAAAAATCTTCAGCTTTTTTTCTTTTCTTTTTTGATTGAGAAAGGGGAAATCTTATATACTGTTGGTTCAAATATAAATTAGTATAGCCATTATGGACAGCAGTATGGAGAATCCTCAAAAAATTAAAAATAGAACCACCGTATGACCCAACAATCCAACTACTGGATATACAGCTAAAGGAAATGACATCAGTATGCAGAAAAAGGGATATCTGCACGCCTATGTTTATTGCAGAAGAAAAGAATTCTGTTTCTGTCTTTCAAAGACAAAGGTGCATCGGGAACTCAACTTTGTCCAAAAAAAAAAAAAAAAAGAAAGAAACGAAAAAGACTAAGATGCAGCTTGTATGAATTTCTGTGCATTTTGGCATACGAATATTGCCTAAATCTTTAGTGATTAGTGGTGACATTACGCAGAGATTTTTCTCGTATGGTATTTCGGTGGCAATCTGGATTCTAGAAGATAGAATATCTTTGACTCTTTAGTATTTTCCACAATATTCTTTTCTTCCTTCTTCCTCCCTCCTTCCCTTGTTTTATTCTCTTTACTTCTATTTCTCATTCATTTTTTCCTTCTCTTTTTCTTTCTGATTCCTTTTTCCAATTGTAAAGCGTTAAATCTCTCAGTTGAACTCAAGCTCAAAACTCTTTTAAACCTTTTATTTCTTTCTCCTGGAGCCGAAGCCCCTGGTGTTCACCCGAACCCCCGCTTCCCGTGCTGGGTCTGCAGGAGACACGAGCTCCACCGCGACAATGGCAGAGACGGGACATTACGAGCCACAGTCAGCAAAACGGGAAACAAATCTGGCTTCAGAATGACTTCTGTCAACACTGCAGGTACCTCTGCCGGATCATGCTTTTCTTATTAAGAGATATTAATGACTATTCTGTTATCGATATTTCCATTAGCCCCAAGTGCCTCGTTTATGTAGGTTTTATATGGTCACTGACGCAGCCCTTCTTGAGGCTCCTGTGATTACAGGTATTGAGTATTTTTTGTTCACAGGATATCGAGCAGCAAGTTTTGCTAAATTAAAGTTTGTACAATTAATGGACCTTTTATTTCTGCTCACGATTATAGAGCAGTTAACTTTGAGTTCTTTTGAAATTGATAACAACTGGTTTTTTTAAAAACCTGTTTTTAGATTGGATGTGTTTGCAAATGCTTCAGAAAATAATGCAAGGGATCAGATAGTTTTATTCGAGGCATGTTTTATGTTTTGCAGGGGAGTCTTCCGAACCTAGCAGCCGTATGTCAGATTTAATTTATTAGACATAACACTTCCAACATTTTCACCCCTAGCAAGGAGAATGAAAGGAAAGCCTGATTAACTGTTGGTAGAGTGGTCCTTTGGCCATGCGTGCTGAGGGATTTACGCTCGTGTTTTGTTAGACACAGCTGAACAAAGCCCACTCACTGTGAGTGTCCAGTGAAAACAGTTATGGGGGTAGGAACTCGCATTCTCCAAGGAAATACAGCACAGTCTAAACAAACGAGATTTCTAATTTAATGTCTTCTAAAATTTTCTGCCCAGATCATCTTTCTTTTTGATCTCTTTGATCACATTTTTTTCCTCTTTCAGAAACATACCTATGTTTTAGTGCCAAACTCAAATTATCTCTTTTAGCATTCAGCATTCTTTGCTTGTTTAGCCATGTCTACATAACTTTTCTGTTTCTCATTTCCCAGTGTTTTCATTTCAAATAAACCTTCTTCCATGTTCTTTAGTGATAATCAACTCAGTGAGGTGATTCGTGAGAAGGTTCGCTATTCTCCTCTGCTCTCCTGGGACTGGTCCACGGGACTGTCTTTAAAACAGCTCATGTTTCTTGAGAGGAATTACATTTAAACTTTTTTGTTCTTACCATCTTTGGCCAGTCTAGACATGGCCCTTTAAATAGATCTTTAAATAACAAGCGCCAGGACATTTGAAAGAGGAGCAGAACACTGGAGGGTGTTGTTTTGCACGTTAGTCACTTACGAATGTTTATCTGAGTATTGAAAAGTCAGTTAATTAACTAACTGGGCACGCTCTTGTTTTTTTTACACACAGTCGCACATCCCATACTATTAGGTGTTAGAAGAAGAAGGCAGAATAAAGCAGAGTTCTTGCTCTCAAGGCCTAAAAATCTAACGGGAAAGGCAGGAGAAGGAACAATAACCAAACCTGTGGTACGCGTATCCTGCAAGGGCGTTGCAGTCCGGCCTGTGAGGGACGTCCCTGCAAGATGTTACGAAGAGGTGACACCCAAACTGAGCCCTGGAAGATGAGCGGCATTGAGACAATGAAGAGGCCGACGTGAAGAAGAGCGTTGTGACAGGGAACCACCCGCGTGAGAATAGGGAACCGTAGGATAGTGTGATGTAGCCAGGAATTCTGTCAATGTGCATCTCAGTATCCTTGAGTGACAAGAGTGACAAAGAGTGGAAATAAATGACGCTAAAGGGAGAGGTAGGGGCCAGGTCGGGGAAACCTTGGGCATCAGGCTGAGGGTGTGTTGGGTGATTGCAATGCTGGGCTTTAGGATTATGATCCATGGTGTTATTTGTTACCAAACCACCAATATTTTCCTGGAGGTAAATTTCTGGAGGGATTGAATCAGAGACTCTCTAAATTACACCTCAGTGAAGACTTCTTTGATCCCTATGATTGTAAAAATGAGGGCCCTGACCTAGATGATCCCTGAAATCATCCTCAGCTCTAAAATTCCATAATATTATCTCTAACTCATTGTCATGAATAACCAAAAGGTAATTTTATTCATAACTACAGTATCTGTTGGTGCTTCTTCAAAATGGGAAGGCGGGCTGGTTTGGTGGTTAACAGCAAGGGTTTTGGTGTCAGACACAGAGGGCTGATGTCCTGGTTCTGCTACTTATCAACAGTTTCACTTAGGACAAACAATGAGCTCTCCAAGCCTTGGTCTCCTCGTCTGGTAAGATGATAATGATGATCTCATTGGGCCGATGAGAGGATTATACAATGGAAACTATGCGTAAAATCCCGGGCCAAAATAATTATTCAAGAAATGGTATCTGTTATTAATTTATACCAACCAGAGGACAAGCAACTGCTGAGCAGATTTAGCACAAGTCACTTGTACTTGGTAATGAATTTCAACTCACTCTCACAAAGACTCCAGCAAAATGTCTATGCTTATTATGGCTGCTGTTAGGCCCCATGACATATGTTTATCTTCTGTTTAGGGGGGATATTTGCTACACAATTCCTGACGTAAAGTGTTTTTGTTTTACATGAATTAGAATTCTTCCCTCTCAATTCTACATTTTCCCCCTTCAATTCTAAATTATTTAGCATAGTAAGCTCACGAAGACTCATTTATTCTGGGAAAATTGGTCTAGGTTTAACCAAAAGATGCATAAGCATATCACAGCAGATTCAGTCTTTAAAATCAGAGATGTGTTTATGGATTAAGGTAGAACATATTAAAGACCGAACATTTTAGAACCAAAGGAAAAATTCTAATGGTGGAATTTCAGATCTTAGAAGGTTACCAGAGGCATAATTTTGAGTAACAATACTAATTAACATTTATTGAAGCATTAATATGTACCAGTTACTGTTTCAGTACTTTACTATATTGATCTTTTTAATTCTCTCAACACCTGTATGAGAAAGGTATTACTACTACGCCGATTTTACACAAGAAAAAGACACTGAGAGTTTCAGTAACTTGTGCAAAGTCACACAGCTGGTAAGAAATAGAGTAAGGATTTGAACTCACACAATGAGCTCCAGAACCCTCACACTTGACCTTATAATAGATAAGGATAAACTCATTGCATTCGAATAATACCACATAGACAGTGTAGGTAGCCACTCCTATTAGAGATTTAATCTTTTGGGTGATGAGGTTTTTAGTTCTAAGAAATGTCTATCAAAATGCATATATCCAGAAAGGCAGAACGCTTGAACTCTGATTTAAAATTATTTACCCATATCTCCAGCCACCAGCTAGATACTATCACCTGAGTAATCAGAGGAAACCTCAAACTCAGTACGTCCAAACTAAGCCTTTTATCTTCCAATGCAATCCTTCTCCTGGGTTCCTGCTATTGACTGAATTATGTCCCTCCAGAATTTGTACTGAAGCCTTAGCTTCCGATGTGATGGTATTTAAAGAAGGGGGCTTTGGGAGGTAATTAGATTTAGATGAGCTCATGAGAGTGGGTCCACATGATACATGATAGGATTAGCACTCTTATAAGAAGACACTGGAAAGTGTTCCTTCCCCTCTCTCACTCTCTCTTTCTCCCCCCTGTCTCTCTCTCCCACGGTGAGGACACAGCAAGAAGACGGCCTTATGCAAGCCAGGAAATGGACCTTACCAGGAACCAAATTATCTGGCATCTTGATCTTGGGCTTTTCCGCCTCCAGAACTGTGAGGATTGCTTCTTATTCTAGTTTACGGTGTTTTGTTATAGCAGCGCGAGCAGGCTGAGACAGTTCCGCATCTCTTTCAGTGATGACGCCATATTCCCAGTGAGGCAGGCGGGACATCCGGAAATCGTCCTCAAGTCCTCCTATTTCTGCCCTGAGGACCCGTCACCTAATTCCGTTGGCTCTGTTTTCTGGTATCCCTGCTCTGGGTTCAGTATCATGGCTCCTTGTCTGGACTAGTTCAGTAATCCCTTAATGGTTCGATTTTTGTCTATAAGCTCCTGAAGAACTTAAAAAAGAGGAATTTGAGGAAAAAATTCAAAAATCTTCAGTGGCTTTCTGATGCTTGAAGAATAACATCAAACTCTTCAGCACAGAATTTAGAGCACCCATCTCCAGCCTCATCTCCTAATACACCGGCCACATGCCTTTTGCTGCAGCTACGTGGGTTCACCAAACGTGTTAAGTTTCTGAGTCTCTGTGTGTCTTTGCTAGGCTGGGAAGGTCCTTGGCTTTCCATCCTGTGCTGAAAGCCTGCTCGTTCTTCAAGACTCTTTTGAAGTGCTGCCTCCCTCTAGCCATCCCCATGATTTCTCTTATTAAATGCTTATGTTTCAAATAGGCAAAAGGTTTTTTGTTTCTATCTTTATGATACTACGTAATTTTTAACGTGATTGTTGTTAGATAGACAGCTAGGGACCTCTGGCCTCTCCTGGGGACAAGGTGGGCAACTGCCCCATCTGGGGGAGGAGGGAGCACCCTACAAATCTGCCAATCAGAACTTATCGTGCCAACTGAAAAGGAACAGAAGAGGAATCTCCAGCACACAGGCCAAGCAGCATTGGTACCATAGAGTCTGGAAAGTGACCTAGAACAACCGGCTTTCAGAGAGGCTCATGGGAGACTCACATGTGCAGTAAGTCATAGAACTCCCAAATGTCCATCAAAGTGGTACCATGGTGACGTCTGAACCATGGAGAGGTCTCTTTCCAGACACTATAAAACAAGACTCAGACCATAACCAAGGTCTCTTTGGCTACTACAGGGTGTCTGGGCGTTATCTGTGGTGTACGTATCTGGCTCTGTAAACCTGTATCTTGCTCTTGCTCTGTAATCCTATCTTGCTCCCCGTCGGTGAATTTCACCTCGTGTTTGTCTTACTTTGGTGTGTCTTTTCATTTTTCAGCCAAGAGTGCACCAAGACCCGAGAACATGGAATGAGATTGCCAAACCCAACATTGTTACTTCTTTTAGACTGACAGGTTTGTGAGGACAGGAACCTAGTTATGATAGTATATCAAAGTGTATCAAAGTTGCTCAATGAATGTTTATTGAATTTAGCACCTTGGGAGAAATACTTCACAGAGAGCTATAAGTAAGACTAAAATTTAGGTAAATAACAAACAGAATTTCTTATTTGTTTTGAAAATGTGTTGTTTTTATGTCATTTTGCAGTTTTCGGTTTGATATGTCTGCTGCATAATAAAGAATTTGGTCTTTGTTCTAGGTTCCTGACATGGAGTTACTAAAGCCCTTGGAATTTCCTGAGCCATAGAAGTGTTTTTGTTATTCGTGAGTCTCCTGGATCACACCTGAGTTTACGCTAATGGGGTGGCTCTTGGTGGGCCCCTAAATAGCTTTGGAAGCTGATCACCAGAAGGACCAACCATGGTGATTTGAGAGTTGGAACTGTGTTTTGTCTTTTCTTTTCTTTTCTTTTTTCCTTTTCTTCTTTTCTTTTTGAGACAGAGTCTTGCTCTGTCATCCCTTCTAGAATGCAGTGGCATCATCATAGTTCACTGCAATCTCAAACTCCTGGGCTCAAGTGATCCTCCTGCCTCAGCCTTCTGAGTGGCTGGGACTATAGGTGTGTGCCACCATGCCTGGCTAATTTTTCTGTATATATATTTTTTTCTTGTAAAGACAAAGTCTCACTCTTGCTCAGGCTGGTTTTGAACTCCTGGCCTCAAGCGATCCTCCCACCTTGACCTCCCAGAGTGCTAGGATTACAGATATGAGCCACCATGCCTGGCCTAGGAAGTTGGAACTTTGATACAGTCTGACCTCCAGGGAGAGCAAGGTGTGGAGATTGTCCTTGATCATGCAACCAACGATTTAATCAAGCAACCCTACATAATGAGCCCCCAGTAAAAACTCTGGACATCAAGGCTTAGTGGAGCTTCCCGGTTGGTGAGCACATCAAAGTGCGGGGAGGATGATGTGACCTGATTTGATGGGGAGATGACACAAAAGCTCTGCCTTTGGGACTCCCCAGACCTTGCACTGTGTGTCTTTTTATTTGGCTGTTCCAGGTAATATCCTTTACAATAAAACTGTAGTTATAAGCATTACACTTTCCTGAGTTCTGTGAGTTATCCTAGAGAATTGTCAAACCTGAGAGGGTCATAGGAATTCCCAAATTTGTCGTCAGTTTGTCAGAAATGTGGGTGGGCTGGGGACGCCCAAAGTGCAGCTGGACTATGGAGTAAGAGAAGTATTATGGAGGACTGAGCCCTTCACTTGTGGGGTTTGCACTAACTCTGGGTGGTTGGTGCCCGAAATGAATTGCAGTACCCCACTTGGGACTGAAACGAATAATGTCGCAGAATGAAAACCATTTGGTCATAGCAACAGTTCGGTCATTTTCAGCGGAAATTCTTTGGTGTGATCTAAAACAAAATGAGATCGGCCTTGCTTCAAAAAAGGCCTTGTCAAATAAGAGAATCTGCTAAATAGCTAATGTTCAAAGTGTCAATTTCTATGCATTTTCTTCTTTATCACAGTGTTCAAGAATTAATTTTGCTAGCAGTCAAGGTTGCTTAATCCTTAGAATTTGTATTTCTGTTTGCAAATCAACAACCTGTTGGTTTTTACAGCAGGTGACAACCTTAGTTTTCCTGCTCCCACGCAGAGTGTGAACAGCCCTCCGTATCGCTGCAGAAAGGCCAATCAGCTTAAACCTGGACACAAGGCGTCCATCGTTTTTGCCAACCAGAGCGGGAAGAACTAAGTGATCACTTAATTCTGCTCAAACTAAGTATATCTGGAAACTATCCAGATAGTCGCATAAGGACATGTGACTTTTCTCTTCCCCATTTCTCTTTGAATATTACAGCTTATCATTTGTCATCGAAATTGGCCTTTTCTTTTATCTCTTTGTGGTAAAGCTTGATGGCATCTGATTTCACTCTGTCTCTTTGATGGTCGTGCTACTTCTTTCTGGCAGTTTCTAATTTTCCTTTCATTTTATTGTCCTGCTTTTTATTTCAGCTTTGCTTTCATAGCTTCCGTGTACTGTCCTGACCGTCAGATACCCTTACTTTTGGCACTGCAAAGACAGACACCACCACTGTACAAATAACAACGTGTTTTCTTAACTCACATCCCCAGCATGACTTTTTTTTTAAGATGTCAAAAGCAAATTTTTGAGAAATGTCAGACCAATCAATTATGTATATTTCTTTGCTCTAAGGGTTCTTAACCCAATGGCCTTTCTTTTATTCTTATTTTATTATATTATCCCCAAAAAGAAAATTAACTTAGCTTTTCTTTTTTTACACAGTATTTTGTTCATAAATTAATATTTACTGAATTTCTTTCCATTGGATGAATGGTTCTGTTCTTTTGAAATAATAAGCATCAAATTTTTGTACCCAAAGATAAAAAATAAAACACATCTTACCAGATGTTCTTGGAAGACCTCATTTCTTTGTAGAAGTTAATTTGTTTTTTTCAGTTAATGTGTTTTCTCTGAAAATATGATTAGCTAACAGCAAGGGGTCAAATTTGACTGAATAGCATTGCTCATCCAAGTGAGACGAATGAATTTTGGCTTAAGGGCATCATGGTAGCCTTTATTTGTAGTTGACTAAATTTCCCCAGTTGCTGAAAATCATTCATATGGCATTCAGTGTGGCAAGACAAAGCATAAACCCTGTTCATCACAGTTTTCTACATTATAATTCTGTTTTATTGTGAGCAAAGTATTTGCATATAGAGAAAAAATTTTACAAGTTCAAACTTAAAGAATTCACTGGTTTATTGAGATAAATTTGTAAAACTAATGTTGTTGGGGGCTTTCCTATCTATGTTTCTGTTCCAGTCCTTTTGACTATTCTCTCACCCGCACTTCGTATAGGAAATACACCGTTTTCTCCCTTATGTGTATTCTTGTGAAAGCGCATAAATGTCAATAGCGATGGGATCTACTCTCATGACTTTCCAGGTCTAGTTAAGACCCATAAACAACTTTGTTTGTCAAGTCAAAGGAATGTTGTATAAAAACTTTCAAATAAATTCACTTTTTTCCTGATTATAAAAGCAATATAGACCATTACAGGAAATTCAGAAATGTTGCAAACCACATGCAATTGTACTGTTCGATGAGAATATCTGGCCACTTCCTGGTGCACTTCCTTCCAGTGGTCTCTTTGTGTGGGCTTCCTTAATATGCACATAGATGAGTAATTGTTTTCTCAACGGAGTCGAGATCATATTTATAACTACTTTTTAATTGATGTTTGCTTTAATTTCACTTTGTCCTCTGCACACAAAAAGAAGATGAGGACACACTTACCTAAGCAATCTTTATCCCTCTTTACATAAAATAACTGCATTGAAAGAGAAAGATATATAGTTTAGTATTTGCTTTGCTATTTCTATTATATGTGCTCCTTCTATGTTTGTTTTCTACTTTGAACAGTCTCTTCAATTATCAGATATTACCTAAAATATTATCTAATCAGAATAAAATCTTTAAAAATAAAGTTTGTTCCAGTTTTCAGCATGACTCTGAGTCAAAACTGATCAAATTGCTAGAAGAGCTAAACCTCCCACATAAAAAAATCCTGGTACGGTTATCTTCTGTAGTTACATCAGCCTGAATAATCGGTTTGTATTTTGTGTGTGTGTCTGAAAACATTCTCTCCAAACACCGCTTTCCCCATGTCTAAGTCATGTTTAAACACTGATTAAAATTGCTAGTGCAGCAGCCACAACGAAGTATCAAATGGTTTATATGCACAATGTGTAAGATTAGATGCTTTTCGAAGAAAACTAGAATGTGTGGTTTGTGGCCTTAGGATGCTTCCTCCTAACCAGGACGGGAAGAGAGGAGGAGGGAATGAGCACTTATTGTTCACCTTTGCTGTGGACGCTGTTAGGTACTCTATATACTAAATCCTTACAAAAATTCTGCAATGTCTCCGTCGTACCTCTACCAAATTCTGTCAATTCTATTTTCTGATAGTGCATTACACTGAATGCACATTGATAATAAATAGATTTATTTTTCTTACCTAAAAAGCAATATTCACGAAGACAATCCAGGGATGGAATAGCTGTCATAGGAGGTTAACAAGCCTCTGCAGAGGCATCTGGGGAGGTCAGTCTACTGAGCATAATGACACTGTAAGTAAATGGAAGTCATGTTAATGATGAAAGGGGGAAATGGATACCTCCAGAATCTCCCCACTCCCATGACCACTCCAATTCACCTGGGTCAATATCCTCTCTCGCCTGAACTCTTGCAATTGTCTTATAATTGATCACTTCGCCTCTGGTCTTAGTCAACTCCAGTCCACTCTTCATACGTCAGCCAGCGTGATCTCCCATGAACACAAACCGGAGCACGTTACTTATGTAAAACACTTCAATGGCTCCTCGTTGCTCTTAGGGTAGAGTCCTAACTCCTTAAAATGGCATTGAAAGGCCTTCAGGGTTTGGACTTTATTACGTCTTCAATCTCCATGTTACTCATTATGTTTTAGCCATAATACATTTTAAATTCTTTAAATGTACCTAATATCGTGCACCCATCAGCTCTTGTATAAACTGCACCAAGGATAACAGCCTCAAATGCCTTCAGGCGGTGAAGGAAGCCGCGTTAGGCTTGTTCTTTACTTCTAAACATCAATGCATAGCTCTGTTTTTCTTGAAACTTTCAGCCCTATCAATTTATCTTTCATTTTCCACTGTTGATAGACATGTGGCTACAATGTATAATCAGCTTGACTCCCAACTCTTTCTGAGGCGAATAATAGCACATGCACAATTGTACACCGTGATGACATTCAGTCTCGGGGCCATGTGCGTCAATGGTTAGCCAAGAACTCGAGTATTATTCACATGCAGCCAATTTTCTTCAAATCTTCTGGGTGTTTAAAGAGAAGCTGGAATTACAGATTTTTAATGTAAATTTTTATTTTTTAAATGTGAGCTGACTCTGTGGCCAAACAAAACATCTCTGTGAAATCCAGCTCATCAGCTGCCAGTTTGCAATCTTTGTACTATTCCTTTGGCCTGAAATACTCTTCCTCTTCTTACTTCATTCACTTCACGCCAACCCTTGCTTTTTGTTTGTCTAACTTCTCATTTTTCAGGTCACACTTTAAATACCATTTCCTCCCAGGAGCCTTCCGAGATCTGGGTTAATTCCTTCTCCCCTGTGCTCGGGCAGTGGCCTGCTTTCTCCGAGTGAGCAGTGTGAGTGGAAGTTCAGTGAGGACGGGGGTCATTTCTGTCTTAATCATGTATTCATTCATCCAACGAATATTTAATGGGCACCTACGATGTGCTTGCGCTATTCTATGCACTAGAAGTTCAGCAATTAACAAGATAGAAAAACTTCCTGCCTTCATGGTGTTGGGGAGAAAGACAATAAAAAAGAGAAATAAAGTATATATTCATAGTGACCCTCTCTAAATCTCTTCTAGGCAACAGGAAGCAACCTACTCTATGCTGGTCCTTTGCCTGTGCACTTCTCTGTCCGCTAGGACAGGCTTACTTGCTTAAGTGCTATTCAACCTTTCTTTCATTATTGTATTCTTAAGAAGTCTTTTAAGACTTTTTTCCTTAAACTCTGGCCAACCTCCTCCCCCTGTGAAATTTTAATACCACAAATATACTATATATTTGTTTATATACTATGGCCCTTTGGAGAGTCATAAGCCTTTTTATATTATTTCAAAATCCAAGAACCAATTCTCGTTTCCTGGGGGAACACTGCTCCTGTGGAGAAGGCACGGGCTAGATCATGCTGCTGTTACACGACCCCGACGTTGGCAGCCAGAAGCAGCAAAGCTGTGCCACGTGGCTATCAGAGGCCAGCTGGGGGCTCTGGGACTCAGGCTGACAGTCACTGTCTGTAACACTGCTGGTCTCCAGACAGACAGAAAGAGAGCATGACAAGTCACATGAACTGTCTACAGCTTCTAAAACATCTGCTCAGAAGTGACACATGCTGTCTTTGCTCACATTTCATTAGCAAACTAAATCACATGGCCAACCTTTATTTTTGTGGGGAGACGTGGGGTGGAAAGTACAATTCTATCATGTGGCTGGAAGGAAGAAGATACCAGAATACTTGTGAAGAGCCCTAATGACTACCATAGTTACCCTCCCAGCAATACTGTGGAGTGGAGGGAGAGGCAACTAAGGCTTAGAGAGTCAAAGTAATTCCAAACTAGCACCCAGGTAACTGTCTTATTCTGTTCTAGGAAGACAACATAGCAGGAGGAAATTCTGGGTTTTCTGTGCCCGAGCGTAGCTGGCTTCATTTCTGGCAGCGCTGGTGATCATTGTGCTGTCAGCGATCTCTCAGCAGTCTACACGTGAGGCCCGCTCAGTGTTCCATTTGGAGGGGACGTGTGTCAGAGTGGTCATTTGCTGGGAGCTGATGGAGGCTGGGCAACAGCACAGTTTGGGGTGTGTTAAGGTTTTCGGGAACCTGAGAGATTATCTTGTTTAACCTACTTTGGACAAACAAGATGACAGTGACTCAGTGTCCCACAGGGGCCAAGTCAATCCCAGGGCCCTTGCCTGCCAGCGTGACGTGCTTCTCTTTCTCTCTGGAAAGGTTTGTTGTGCATTCACAGAAGGGAAGATCCTTCTGTGAATCCCCTCTGCTCACTTGCCAAGTTCCCTCTTCGTCAGGCCCCTTTCTAATTTCTTCTACTCCAAAGAGAACTGAATTGTGGGTTCTAGAGGAAGAATCCAGGTCTGAGCTTTTCCAAACTCGGCAGAAGCTCCTGCCAAGTTTCCTCTTGGGCCGTCTGGTTTAGTTCTGTGAGCTGTTCAGGGACACCCGCCGCTGGAGGGAGACTGGTCTCTCCCGAGGGCTGGGAAAATGCCACGTGAATCCTCCTTGCCTCGTGCTCCACTGTGGGTTTTCAGCAGCAAAACTGTCCTGGGCCCTGGAGAGTCCTGGTATCCAAAGGACTTGCCTTTGAGCCCTCAGAATATGCTGCGGGAATCCTGCAGTCCCCTTCCCTGGCTTCTGTGCTCTCCCCAGCTCGCCAAGCCTGGATCACACTGATTCTGCGGCTTTCACCCTCCCAGGCCTAGCACTGTCTGGGGTATGTCATAAATACTCATTGAATCAAACTGCAGTGGATTTAACGGAATCGAATTGCAGATGAGAGAGCGGCAGCTCTGAGAATTTAAGCATCTTGCTTAAAGCTGCACAGCGAGTAAGAAGAGGTTGAATTCAGAATTTGGATCCCGTCCGTCTAACTGCACTGCCGTGTTATCCCCAAGTTCCTGGTTGAATAAAAAAACATAGTTAATGTATGGAGCGCTTCTCGTGAGCTGTAGGAAAGGTGTTGAACGGGGAGAGCGTCTGTGCTAGGCTGGGTGATGAGGGAAGCTCCGAGCTCATCTGCACATTGGAATTGTCAGAACATCACAGAAAGCAACGGGACTTGCCTGACTGCTACGGTAACCCAAATTCCTTACGGCTTTCTTGTCATGAAGTGGCGGGAAGGGCTGCATGCAGAAAGCAGGGTCACTCACCTCCGAAGAGTCTGCCTTGCGTTAGAGTAATTTGTCCAACCTGCTTTGTGGTCAACCACCGGTGCCATTTTCTCATGGCTCGTGTGTGCGGTGTATCTAATTTGAGGAACTGAACATATTAGGAAAGAGGGCTCAATTCAGTTGGCTTTAGCTCAAAGCTCGACCGACAGCTGAACTCATATGAGGTTCCCTAAGCTCCAGGTTAAACAAAAAAATTAAAACAAAAATCCTCCAACCCCCCTCAAAAAACAAATAAACAAAGAATGTGTACTTATGCAATTCTTGTTTTCATCAGAGATTTGGGTAAAGATAAGGTGGAAATGCTGCCACATCCTGTTTGTATATGATTTACAGCCCAAATATAGTCACTGAATTTGGTGCACCTTGAAGAACTGGGCTGGACACTCGTAAGCTGCATTGTAACCCTTCATCCGATTTCGGAAAAGCCGCTCCTGGGCCTGAACCATGTCAGAAGATCCCTGCAACTGTGGATGACTTTGGTTGCAGCTCAGAAGCTGCATACAAATTTTTCTCTCCAAAGATGCCTAAAACAACCCTACCTTCCCCTTTGTGGCTCACGGGGACAATGATGGCGTTAACCAAGAGTTATTTTTTAGGAATGGGATTAGTATTGTCACACTCTTTCCATTTGCATTATGGAAGGATTAGCTTTGAGCATTTCTATGAAGCCAAATTGTGCTTGTTTCTCCCCTTTAAGTACAAGTTCCCTTAGAAAAGAAGACAGGTGTGCTAACATCCCGCCTGGCAGGAACTAGAAAAGCAGGAGTCACATAAGACACACCTGTGGCCCCTATTTTCCGTTAGGCTATTTTATCACACCGTAGCGGGTACACTAGAGACTTTAACTCCCTTTATCTTTAAACAAACCTGATTGATTGGTGTTCACCAGGACTCTCCCAGGGTGTTTCATTCTTTCTGTTGTCACCACTTAGTTACAATGAGATTAGACAATGTGTAGCAGCGAAGTGACCAATTCTAGTTTCCAAGGGAAGATTCAGGTAGAAAAAGGATGAGAAACAGCAACTCTCAAACGCGTAGCATCTGGATTTGAAGAGACGGGCGGCTCTCTGGCAGTCTCGTGTGTACGAGTCCCTGTACGAGAGAGGACGGCAGCGATTATCTCCTCTTTGTGTCCTGAAACCAGAGGGGGGACTGAAAGAGATTCTAACAGGCAAAGGCAGGAGGAACAACAGCCACGTCTCTCAGTTAGGATTTCCGGTTGGAACCCAGTCACTCGGCACTGACGGGTTATCACTGACTCTCACATGACCCACGCCTGACGGTGAAGCCGCTCAGTCACATCCAGGATAGTTTAATAAGCAGCATAATAACGTCTTCACAGAAACCATTTTTTTCTTCTCATATGCTTCCCCCCACAAGGGAGAGCTGATTTTGATAGGAATTCTAATGCAGGTCTGCAAAGGTAACACACGGAGATGGAGGACCCATGTCATAAAACCCCTTCCCCTTTTTGGTCAAAGGACAGCAGCAGATTTTCTGTCCAGCCTTTCCTTAATCTTTTATTTAGAAAGCTGTTTCCCTGGGGCTGCTTTTGTCTCATCTTTGTCCCTAAGATTAAGATCAAAGGCACAGTTCGGGTCACTTGTCTTCACTCAGTCAAGCTATTCTGATTGGAGTCTGAATATTCATTAGCTTCTACCAATATGCGATGGCTCATTAATCATTTGCCCTGAGGAATCACGTCACCGTGGATAGTTCACGTTAGTTAAGACTTTTTTACTTTGTTCACCTCGTCCCCTCGGGTGGACTACAGGATCTCTCCCTACTGTCTCTTCATCTCCCACATAAAGTGTGGTGGATATTTGCGCGAGATTGAAGGAGAAGGAACAGAAAGCCTGTCTCACACATGCTGGAATTCCCTGCAGCACGTTGCACAGCAATTTGTGGGCAACAGCTGCTCTGCAAGTGTTCACTAAAGGATTAAACGAGAGAACTGACCAACAGTCAGGAGACCCAGCTTCGCATTTCCTCAGCCACTGCTTAGCTCTACGGCCCTGCACAGGCCGCTGGACATCTCCAACCTCCATTTCCTCAGCTGTAAATAAGTGAGTGTCCAGAGGTTTCCTCATGTGCTTCGAGTGCTTAGATTAGATCTTCTCATCCACTTACTTTTGACCTACACCCCCAAATAACAGCGACTTCACTAATACAGGGCTTGCAAGCCTGGTCTAGACCAACAGCGAGATCCCCGAGGGATGCTCAGTGTGCACTTTCTTTCTAACTATTCACACAGTATCTTTAAACTAGGACAAATAAGGCTTAATGAGGAAAAAGTAGAAAGACTCTTCAGTTTCAGTAAGAGGGGAGCTTTTGTTTTCTGAGAGGTGTTGACCAAAGTTTAACATTTTGGGGAAAAAGACGAAACCCTGAAAGACAATTGGCTTTCCATTTCCTTGCTGCAGAAAGTATCTCTACATGTCACGTTGTATGGAAATCATGTTGTTTTTTACTTTTATGTTCCATCCACTCGAGAGCATCAATCATGGCCTTTTCAATTATGTTTGTTTCCCCAGTACCTAGAATAATGTCACATAGTAGGTGCTCAATAATGTTGAGCTACACTGTTAAAATGGAGGTTCAGAAAGGCTTCGTATAACTTGCTAAGAAAACTCAACAAATGGTAGAGCAAGACAAGATGGTGTCTTCTGATTCCAAACACGCAGCTCTTTCTAATATGGCAGCTGATTATATTAAGCTGATACCGACTTTTGACATCTTACTAAAGATTAACTATCAGATGGTGGCACCAGTTATGAGGACCACAGAGTGAGTAATCTTGACGGGTTTGCGCTATGCAGAATATAGGCCGCTGCCAGGTTTGCTCTGAGTGTCCAAGAGTGGGTGTGGGGATTCTCTGTCTTGAGGATTTTGTTTAAATAAAACAGGAAAGAGGTGATTCAGGAGTTAACATTTCCAACCTCCTCTTAAAAATAATTTTGCTTCAGTGAAAACTGGATGGCCCAAAGGACAATTTTAATTTCATCCCTGGATAGAAGCCAGACTAGGTAAACTAAGGCGAAGAAATTTTCTATGTTATATTTTTCTTACACTCTGTTGGAAAAAAAGATATTGAAAAAAAAAACCAAAGGAAGTGAGAGACATTACATAATGCATTTCAGAAGTGTCCTGAAGCAATGTTATCTGAAGCAATAATTACTTCCAGTATGCAACTCACCAGGGAAAGTTGAAAACAGGAAAATAAGCAAAACTACTCAGTGTAAGAGCCAGGAACTGTGTGAGTCAATATTATTTAATTCATTTTATTTCCTGATATGACTAATAAGCCAAATCAGGCACTGCATCTCGAATTATAAAAGAAACGAGTGTAACGTGTTACCGAAAAGTCGGCACCTGTCCTCCCGGCCGCCTCAGAAGAACGAGAACGAGTGATTTGGGGAGGAGGGAAGAGAAGTTTATTACTTCGCTGGCAAAGGAGGAGGATAAGACTCACGTCTGAAGTGGCATCGTCCTACTAATAAGCAGAAATACGGAGCTGGCAAAGGATGGGTTCATGGCTTCAGGCAATTACTGCTCAACTACTGTCGATGATTCTGATCACTCCATCTCGGCTGAAGACAGTCTCGTGACCTCCACCAAGGAGGTCCCTTTACCAGGTCTGGGCTGGGCCATCTCCTGCTGCACAAATAACAAAAAACTTACCCTCTCCTTCCTGCCCCTCCTCACCACCGGCCTGAGGCTGAAGGAGTGGAGGATGTTTTAGAGAGACAGAAAATAGTTTTGCCATTTTTTTCAGGCCATTCCCTCTGTTACACATGTAATTACAATACCATTTTTTTTTTTTTTTTTAGCATTTAACTTAGTTAAAATTTTATGACACATTTACACTATGATTTTGGGAAATATTGCTTCAAATTCTTATTCTTTCTATATAGTGATGAAAATTTTGCATCTGACTTATTGCATAATTTAAAAAAGTAATTTGCTCTATTGTTTAAGTTAAGCAATAGATAAAGGGTTTAGAAGTCAGCACAGTGGCGCATGCCGGCTGTCCCACCTGCACAGGAGGCTGAGGCAGGAGGATTGCTTGAGCCCAGGAGTTGGAGGTTGCTGTGAGCTACTGCACTTCTATACTAATGCATTCTAGCCTGGGCAGCAGAGTGAGATTCTGTCTCAAAAAAAAAAAAAAAAAGATAAAGAGTTTAAGAGGCTTTTTTCTTTCTCTTATCAAGCACCTTTCTTTTAATTTGAAGATTGGATAAGTAGAAAGAAAACCATGTAATTTATTTCATAAAAATATTTGTTAAAATGCCTCAGAAATAGAAAATATAAATAATAGAAATAGTCTTGAAAGCTATTAAAATTTTTTCTTTATGAAAGACAACAATTTGTTTTCTGGTTGCTATCTCAATTCAGTTTATACAGACATTTTTTCTTCTTTGAAAAAGGAAGCATTTTAAAACAGAGCTGTGTTATAGGATGATTTATAGTTTTAACTCTGCTGTTTCATTCTGTTTACCACCTTTTGCCCCAATAGAGTCACAAAGCACGTGGCCCTGCAGCTGACCTGCACTGGAGCAGCTTGCAAGGAAAAGGCCAAGAGCTGAAACAGAAGAGAAAGAAAGGAAGGGTGCTCTCTGCAGCTCTGTCTTACTCTGGAATTGCCACCGGTAGGCCACTGGGTCATCGTGCTTGAAATGCCCACATCCTCCATTCTGCAGTGTTGAGACATAAATAAGCTCTTGACCAAAGAGCCTTTCCTTTGACCAGGTAATTCCAGTTTCTGAAGTTCGTATTTAAAAAATAATCTAAGGGAAATAAAAAGCTAGAAGCACAGCAGTGTTCACTGTAATGTTATCTGTAATAACAAAGAGAGGAAAGTAATAAAAATAGCCAACAAGAGGACAATTGTGAAATGAATGATTTATGCTCTTTATTTGCAATGCTTTAACAACAATGAGCATTCACACTTCCTTCCTTTATACAGGTTGTTCCCTGTGCATGTCCTTACAGTGTCGTATTTGTCCATCTGTCCCTCAAAACCTAAATATGACATTCCTCTGGAAACGTTTTCTGGGACCTTTGGGGCCTGCTCTGATGGCTTTCAGTTAATCACCCTCTCTGGGTTATCTCTTTCAACTGAACCCGTTTCTAGCATTGAACTCAGTACACATGTGTACAGGTCGGTGGGTCCTTCCAAACTTCCAAATCCGTGTCCACACCCGTTCTCAGCACCTGGCGCGGCGCCTGGCCCCTGGCGGCTGCTCAACCAGTATCAGAAGAGATGAATAGTAAGTAAATCTGGAAAAAATGTTCTGTAAGCTTTAAAATGAAAATATGAAAATAGATGATAAATTGTCATGTGACAGAGAGTAGAACATAAAATAATATACCCATTTTGATGCCAAGTCTGTAAAAAATAAGTAAGGAAGGTGCAAAAAAAGTTATATAAGTGAGGCCAGGAGAAAGATGGTGAATGGCTGAAATAATTACTGCTTTCAGATTGTTTTCAAATCATGTTCGAATGCTGTGACGCTGCCGCCTGTCCCTGTCCTTCCCTTCAGGGCACAGCTTCCCACTGCCGGCCCCTGCATTTCTTTGTCCGAGGGCTTTCTCTGCCCGTCGGAACCAAGGTGGTGAAACGTGTGGAGGCCGAGAGTGTTCGAGAACTAACCTGCGTCAGGAGCGCCCTTAGGTAGTAGCTGGCGCATAAATACGGCTGCTGGCACCCGCCCTGCGGTGTGAGTTCCGCTGATGCTCGGGGTCCTCCCAGAGCCCGCGTGCTGCTTGCCCCAGCGGGGAACCGCTGTGATAACTCACCCTGCCTTTGCCACCGAATCTCTGCCCCTCACCCCTCCACTCCCTGCGGTTTTCTGGTATCCCCTCCAAAATCACTGTTTGCACTTGAAGTCCTTGTCTCGGGTTCAGTTTCTAAGAGAACCCAAACTAAGACACTCTCTAATAACAAAAAATTAATAATGGTATGTTAATAGAAAACTATGATTAAAATGTAAATACTGGCCAGTTTGCAGTGACCCATGCCCGTAATCCTAGCACTTTGGGAGGTCAAGGTGAGAGGATCGCTTGAGGCCAGGAGTTCAAGACCAGCCTGAGCAAGAGCAAGACCCCATCTCTACTAAAAATAGAAAGAAATTAGCTGGACAACTAAAAAATATATAGAAAAAATTAGCTGGACAGGCGCATGCCTATAGTCCCAGCTACTCGGGAGGCTGAGGCAGGAGGATCACTTGAGCCTGGGGGCGTGAGGTTGCTGGGAGCTGGGCTGACGACACGGCACTCTAGCCCAGCAACAGAGCGAGACTCAAAAATAAATAAATAAATAAATAAATAAATATTATTAGGAAGGTGTAACACCTTCATTTTACTAAAGTCGTTATCAAATTAATTAAAATTAATGGTTAAAACTGCCGTTCTCAAGGGCTAGAATACAAAGCAGATAATTGCGAGAGTGTGTGAGTGTAAGGAAAGTTCTGAATACGTAACTGCCAAGTTGGGGTGCCTGGGCTGCCACCCGAAATCGTACGTTAGTCACCGATTTCCACTTTCCTCCCCCTCTTCTGTCCATATTTTTCATGAATCATTTCTTCTTGTACATCGTTCTATTTTATAATAGCTACCATCGTCTGCGTTTTCTTCGGTCTTTATCGAGAATGTTAACCACCTAAGAATAGGAATTTTATCTGTCTCCTCCCTCCCATATATATCATTGAGAAAGTGCTCAGCAACTGTTTCTAGAAAAAATTATTGTGTAATTTAACAAAGGGAAAGAGCACCCATCCTGGTCTTCTCAGGATCATTTATTGCAAAACTCTTAAATGTGTAATTGTCACATTTATTTCAAACAGTATCATGAATCACATTAAGCTTAATTTCATTAAATTAATACAAAATTATGTTATCACAAAGTCTCTATCCAAAGAAGCATTAGGATACGTTATATCAAAAAAGATCTTTTCTTGATTGATCATGACGGAGAAATTAAAAAAATAATCACTTCTCTAGATCTGTTCCAAGGTGGAATTTTTGGGCAAAGAAAATCAACATAAATACAATAACATTTTAGATAATTTCCCAAATCATTTAATAATATTTTATATATATTTATTTAAAATAGCAAATTTAGGCAAAAGGCTGTTTAATTTTATTATTATCTACATAGCTTTGTTCCACAATACATTGTTCACAGCAAAGAAGATTTTTCTAGAAATAATTTTTGATAGTAAGAGAACTTAAAAACGTGATTAAGAAAAGTGGACATTTTTCGTAAAAATCTAGACATTTTGGCTATTTGTGTAATGTTAGACACATCTAGATATCTGGAAATATATGAATACATTTCTATTGTTACAGCTATTTGGTGGTCTTTTAATAGAAATTAGATAAAATATAGGTTTTCTTTAAATAGCATGCTAATTCATCACAGGAATTGGTTTCAACATAATGAAATAATTCAAAAGATGGTTTCATCATCTTGATCGTGACAGGTTGTTACAAGAGAATTAGGAACAACACTTCCTAAGGATGAAAGATAAAAGCTGATATACAAAAACCATGGAAACTAGCTCTATTTTATCCAGTAGCTGATGCCTTGTTAGCTCTTTTGTTTTCCGTAAGCTGATAATAGTTGCAGCTGTACCACACACAGCAGGGCAAGGTCAGAGCCAAAGACCCACCATGAGCATTTGTGTCAAAAGACGAATTAGGAATTATTTTGGTTTGTTTTGTCAGCATAGAGCGTACAATTTATTTCAAAAAACACATAGAGGTTTTTTTTTTTTTTTGCCATCAATTCCTGAAATTTTTACAGGACTCTCCACTTGTGCTTGCAAGGTTTTTAGCCCAGTGCATTAGAATCATCTGGGGGAAATTGATAAAAACCAGGATTCCCAGGCTCCATCTTAGGGATTCTGATTCAATGGGTCTGGGATAGGGCTCAGGAATCTGTCTTTTTACTGAGTTTCTCAGATAATTCTTATGCAGGTAGACCTCAGACCACACATTGAGAAACACTGCTCTAATCTTTTCCCCATTAAAAAAAAGGCTTTTGTTTACAAGGGATTCTTATGAACACAGATGTCACATATGATCAGAACATACCGTAACGTGTCGCAGACCTGTCACGCCAGCGTCACTAAGATTTCATCTGAATCCATCTCACCTTCCCAGAGCAGAGATGCTAGCTGACAGCTGCTTTTGAGAAACGTGATCAAAATGGAGAAGCTGTAACAAAAAATTAGAAACAAGCAAATAAAAAAGCTCAGTGACCAGACTTATTTTGCAATGCCTTTAATGGCCTCTCTTTCTAAATAAATATCTTAATTCATTGCTCATTGGATGTCTGGTTTCTTGAAGTCCTAATGGAATAATGCAGAAAGTCTTTGCTGTCTTGTCTTAGAAGCCCCATGTCAGACTTTAACTGTGTGTCTTGGAGGCTAATGGTGCCATGCTTGCCCCACGCAAGTGTTTCATGATGTAGTGGGCGGCAAATCTTAGCCAAAAAATGGGAGTGGGCTTAGAGAGAAAAAGGCCTGGTAGCAACTCGGACTGTTGCAAGGGATTCCTTTGGTGCAAGAGGGTTCTGCGAGGGAGCCCGAGCCCTCCTGGCTTTGCCGACGTTTTCTTTCGGCCCTGAAGGCAGCATTGCCATTCCTCAATCGCCCCTCTCTACCCACACAGTATTATTACAATGAATTTTTAATGCAATCATGAATATCTTACATGTATTTATGATACGCCAACATTTACCTGTCTAAAAATTAAACACAGATAGTTGTATAAATTGTCACCAGATCCTCTTAGAAGAGACATAGAGAAAACTACTTTGCTGAGTTAACTCCAGAATGTCAAAAAACATTATAAGCTTATGGAATTAATAAAACCATGAAGGTAAATTTATAAATTACTTTTCTAAGTGAGCCAATTCCCCATTCCTTGCTTTTTAAAACATGAGCATTTAAAAACAACTTTAAAAAACAATACCTATCCTCACAAAATAGTTACAAATCAATTTACTGTGGGATATGTTAAAAACAAATAAACCCCCAGCCATAGAATTTTAAAGCTAAGCTAAATTTTAATGATCCTAATTCAACCTCCTTATTTTACTACGACCTTCTTAGTGTACTAAGGTCTAAGTTAATGGACTTGCTCAAGTTCACAAACCTTTTCTTTTTTTCTCAAGTTCACAAACCTTACACAGTTAGTCATTCTTTCATTCTAAAAAAACAAAAACAAAATTAAAAGAGAAAAAAAGATTATTTTTTCCAAGAAATTATTTACTCTGTGGCTACTTTAATCACCTTCTCAGCATCAATAAGTGATCAGTTTCAGCCAATGCTTGTACTAATAATTTGATGTCATAATTTTAGTTTGTCCAATTAAATAAAATATTGTGTCATGTTTCCGTGGTTAGATAAGACAGGTGCTACTGGGTGCGGTGGCTCACACCTGTAATCCCAGCACTTTGGGAGGATGAGGCTGGAGGATAGCTTAAGGCTGGGAGTTCCAGACCAGTCTGGGCCACATGGTGAGACCCCATCTCCACAAAAAATAAAAAAATAATAAATAAATAAATAAAGATAAGAATACGACTATGAAGAGCTGGGAGGAACAAAGAACCTTAAATCAGGGGACAAAAAGGAAAGCCTACACTGTGAAATTATGTTTCACATCCACAGTTTAATAACTTGCTTCATTCATTTATTCATCATTCATTCACTCTTTCACTCATTCATTCATCAAACATGCTAGGAGTACAAAGATGATTGACAGGCTCTCTTGTTACAGAGCCCACTAGTTAGCCAGAGTAAGAAAGTGACAAGTACTTATAAAAATGGCAGGAGCCGTGATGAGATGTAATAAAAGGAGCGTCTCTGGTGCCACATCAGTTGAGGTTCTACAGACTGAGAGAAGCAAAGGCTCGATCTGTCAGCAGTGTGGTTTATGCAAAAGCGTATGGGTGGGATAAACGGGGCATGTCAGGGGGTGGCTGAGGCTCCGGATGTACAGCAGGAAATGGGGATGGAAGCACAGTCCGAGGTCAGGTTAAGAATAGTCTTTTATGTCATTCTAGAAGAATCCGAATTTATCTTATACAGTCCTGTATGGAACAATATCAAAGACACTAGCTACATGTGACTATTGGGCACTTGAGATGTGGCTACCCTAAATTGAGATGTGCCATACGTATAAAATACACATTGGATTTTGAAGATTTAGTATGAAGGAAAGAATGTTTACCATCTCGTTAACAACTTTTTATATTTATTATATGTTCAAATGATCATATTTTGGCTATATGAAGTTAAATAAAATATATTTTTAAATTGATTTCAGGGTTTTTTTTACTTTTTTAAAAATGTAAGAAAATTTTAAAAATTTAAAATTTAAAATCTACAAATGCTAGAAAATTTTAAATTACATATGTGGCTCACATTATATTTGTATTTTAGTAGCCACTATTTTAGTAGACAGTGATAACGTACTCGAGATTATAGGCTTTTAAAATTTACTTTATTGTTTTTAATAATTTTTAATTTTGAAGTGCTTCAAATTCCCAGCATCATGATTCCACCTCTAAATGATTTAGTTTGCATATCTAAAAAATAAACATTTCCTATGTAAACCAACAATACTATCAGATTCCTTAACACTGTCTATTATTCAGGCTATATTAAAAATCTGTAAATCGTTCCCAAAGTGTCTTTGTAGTTGGTTTGTCAAAATCAAGATCCAATCCGGGATCATCATTATATCTGCTGTTATTGTCCTCGAATTAATTTACAATAGTTCCTCCCCTCTCACTTATATATTGTATTTTTATTTTCTGTGTCACTGACTTGAATAAATAGACCAGCACAGTTGTCTGTGGTCTGCCTCCTGGGTTTCTCTGATTTGGTGGTGTTGTTTAGCTTATTCTTCATATTTCCTATAAAGTGTAAATTAAGACCAATAAACTTGAGCAGATTCCAGTGCAACATTTTTTCCTTCAATATGACACATGTAGGGAACTTCCTGTTTTGTCGCATCGAGAGGTAATACAGGTCAGATTTCTCCACGGTTAGTGGTGCCAAGATTGACCACTGGACTGCAGCCCGGAGTTACGATTTTCTCTTGGCAACCAGAAATCTTTTAATTAAGAGAGTACAGTAATTAGATCTTCACTATGGAGCAGTGTAGATTGTAGGAGGAACTAAACGAAGAGAAAGTAGAGAGAGTACCAAAGAATCCATTATTGTCATCAGGAAAAGAGAGACGGTGATGATCTTACTCTGAGCTGGATGCTGTGCTAATTCCTTAGCACGTGTTACCTCGTTAAATCCTCGCACAGCCCTACAGGGTAGGTTTTCTTGTCTCCATTGTGTGTCCAAAATTGAGATTTAGAGGCTGAATAACTAGCCTACTGTCACACCAGCATTGGCAGAGTGATGGTTAAAGCTCGGCTCTGTCGACATCAAACTCCACGTACGGAACCCCGCTCCTATGTGACTGCAGTAACAATTGGTTTGGAGAGCTGTGAAGACTTTGAATGTTCTTCTTCTTTTTTTTTTTTAGTTGTCCAGCTAATTTCTTTCTATTGTTTTAGTAGAGATGGCGTCTCACTCTTGCTCAGGCTGGTCTCGAACTCCTGAGCTCAAACGATCCTCCCACCTTGGCCTCCCAGAGTGCTAGGACTACAGGCGTGAGCCACTGTACCTGGCCAAATGAATGTTCTTTTTAATTTGGCGACCAACGCACTACTCGGGGCATGGAAGAGAATAACTCTGAAGTGTCTATCTTGAATAATGAGGGGAGGAGAGTATGATTTTGTTGAATTTAAGATTTCAGTTGGATAAGTCAACTGAAAATACAGGTCTAGAGTTAGATAATAGAAAATATAGGTTTGGAATTTGGAAGACAGGTCAAAGAAAAAGTATAGACCACTAAAGTGTAGATTCAAGAGTCATCTGCATAGAGATGTAGCTTAGACCAGGGGAGTATATAAAGTAACCCAGTAAACTTATATAGCATAAAGATACCTTCACTTCATATTTGTAAGCCATTTGAGACTAGCAAACCAACATCAAAAGGGAGACAACTGCATGAATTAAAAATATCATTTCTGGCCAGGTGCTATGGCTCACACCTGTAACGCCAGGTGTGAAATTGGGAGGCTGAAGAGGGAGGACCGCTTGAGGCCAGGAGCTCTAGACTAGCTTGGGTAACATAGCGAGACCCTGTCTCTACCAAACATAACAACAACAACAACAAAAATTATCTGGTGTGGTGGTGCATGCCAGTGGTCCCACTCCTCAGGAGGCTGAGGCAGGAGGATTGCCTGAGCGAGGAGTTTGAGGTTGCAGTGAGTTACGATCGCACCACTGTACTCTATCTAGTCCAGTTGACAAAGTGAGACCCTATCTCAAAAAAAAGAAAAAAAAAAAAACCACAAAACCATTTCTGATTTTTATAGTCCTCAAAAAGTTAAAATATTATAGGGAATTATTAGGATAGTATTTTCGTATAAATTCTTTGCGACATTATATCCAAATCACGATCTGACAAATGGAAGTTTACTTACAGAGGGGGAAGAACCTTTCAAATTAGGCTGGTCACAGAAAGGCCAGGTGACATACACACTGCATTAGAGGATAGCATGTATTTTGAGGAATGTCGAAGGGAGGACACCACAGCTGCCTTGGGAACACGCCTTAGAATAGTAGCATAGGATTCTGAAAATTCGTTCTGCTGTTTTTGAGGTTACATACAATGGAGTTTGGTGGTAACAGAATTAATTGTTTTGAATTCCTTAACAAAAAATAAAAGGTTATTTTCCTGCCATCCAAAATTGTCCTCTTTTTTCTAAGGTAGCATTAAGTGTCCATTATTGTTCATTTAATTATCTTTCTCAATGATCTTTTGTAGAATATGATAATTCATTTTTCTTAAGATGAGTAAATGATTTGAAAGGACGTTCATCAAAATTCAAGATAAACAGATATATTTGCTCTATATTTATAAAGCTATATAAAGCAGAACTTTTTTTCTAACAAATTTTTTATTATTTTAATGGCAATTATAATTTAAAAAAACATTTCTGGGACACAGGTCAGGTAAAATCAGATTTAAATAGATTTCAGGAAATTCTGAAATTTCAGGGGGAACAGTAAAAAAATACATCTTTGGGTGTGGTGGCTCACACCTGCAATCCCAGCCCTTTGGGAGACTGAAGCAGGAGGATTGCTTGAGCCCAGGAGTTCAAGACCAGCCTGGGAAACCCAGGGAGATCTCATCTCTACAAACAATTTAAAAATTAGCCCGGTGTGGTGG
>CAUYSK010041107.1:0-103407 GCA_963575035.1 Avahi laniger | reverse complement strand
GCACAATTCACAATTGCAAAGATGTGGAAACAACCCAAGTGTCCATCAATACATGAGTGGATTAATAAAATGTGATATATGTATACCATGGAGTACTATTCAGCTTTAAGAAACAATGGTGATATAGCACCTCTTGTATACTCTTGGATAAAGCTGGAATGCATTCTACTAAGTGAAATATCCCAAGAGTGGAAAGACAAGCACCACATACACTCACCATCAAATTGCTATTAACTGGTCAACACATAAATGCACATATAAGAATAACATCTATTGGATGTCAGGAAGGGGGGAAGAGGGAGGAGGGGACGGGTATATGCATACACAAAGAGTGCAATGCCCACCATCCCAGGGATGGACACACTTGAAGCTCAGACTTGGGGGGGGAGGGGAAGCAAGGGATACATAACCTAATCATCTGTACCCCCATAATATGCTTAAATAAAAAAAATTATATAGGGGAACTTTGGAGCTAGCTCATTTTTTTTCTTCTTTTTTCTTTAGAGAGTGTTATGTTTACTAATGGCATTTAAAGCTGATTTTTCTTTATTGAAATTTAATTCATATTCAGAAATTTGCACACATCATAATTATAACTACCAATGAATTTGCACTCAGTGAACGCAATTATGTAACCAGCACTTCCAATCAGATCATTTCTTGAGTGACAAATATGTTTGTTAATGAAAGCCTGGGGAATTCTGGGTTCATTTATTGTGCAGCTTTATTACCGAAAAAGCTGAATAATACACTAGCTAACAGAATTTAAAAATCTATAAGCTTGGTATACAGATGTTCTGCTCATATGGCAGAAACAGCTAGAATTCCATATCCTCTGCACCTGTATAGCTCCACTCATGGACAATTGCAGGCCATATATCTCTTGGTCTACTTCCCATGGAAGGTGATAAGGTTTGTGTTAATGAATCTATCCTTCTTCATAGTTGTCTAGTGAGTCAGAAAGAACAAGGATTGGAAGATAGCTGAAAAGGAGAGCGGAGGGAGAGGCTTGTGGACTGACTACTTAGAATACACTTAGTTTTTAAAGATATTCATATCTCTCATGTAATGTCCATCAGAGGGCACCACTATTGTCAGCTGGTGAAGATGTCCATCTTTCGGATGTTTATTGGCCTTTCCTTTGAAATACGCTGGTGCTTGCTGACAGTATCCATCAAGTAGTGTCCAACACATCTGAAGCCAATTAGATGACAACACCCTGAGAGCTTAATAAGCTTTCTTTTAATATGCAATATAAATCTCAAACTAGCATTCAGTATCTGATGCAATTTCCCCATAGCTAGAGTACCAAGGAGGTGGTAGGTAGGAGCTCTCTGTCTTGCTATTACATCTGATACAACATGTAAAGAAACTTTTTGTTTCCTGTCCTCTCTTTAGTGGGCTTGGTGAATTCAAAGGTCTTGATGGCCTAGGGAAGACTGTTGCTACCATGAAATACAGTTGTGGTTTTAAAAATTGAAATTTAAAAATGAGACCTTTCCATTGGGGTTCTTCATACCACTGAATCAAAAGGCAGAGCAGCAGGGGTCATCAGAAGTGGCAGGGGTGATTGATCATGGTTATCTTGGAGGAAGTGGATGTGTACTACAGAGTGGATATAAGAAGGAATATGTGCATGTCCTGAGAGATTTATCTGGACACTTTTGAGTGCTTCCATATTCAGTAATGAAGGTCAATTGGAAACTGTGGCAATCAAATAAATAAATAAATAAAATAACACCACTTTTAAGGACTGGGATTCTATGAAAATGGAGTTAACAGGAAGAATTTCTGAAGAGGCAAGGATATAGAAGAAGGTAACAGGAGCACAGACTACCCAGAGAGAGAGAAATGGCAGCTATGATTATCAATTGGGCTTAAAGGTGAGCTACACAAGCAGGGACTTTAGTGGTTATATTTGTGTTACTTAAATATTTCCTACCCCCTTTTTATCCGCTACTTTCTTTATATGAAGAGCACTGGTGATAGCTAACATCAGACCAACTCCAATATGAGGGATGGAATTAATGTCACCATGATATGATGCATTGAAGGGATCTGTTTCACCTGCTTTGAAGATGTGCTTTTACTTCTAAAGAAAGGACAAGGTTAATGCTGCAGGACAAAATAAATGGTCTGTACTGTTTATTCCTCATTTGTACTCACAGATCCATTCCCCATCCTCCTCTGCTCTGCTTTGTGCCCTGCAAGGAGCACTTCTGTTGGCTGGGTATTCTGGGATTCCTGTCTTCTTGTTTCCATACTGACAGGAGATCAGATGACATTATTCCCCCAGGCTCTTCTCTGTAAATTGACAGTGGGCACATTTCTCCATCCTTGTAGGTCCTGTCAGTCAGCCTTTCTGTTAGGACTGTTGCCTTGTGGGTTTGCAAGAAGATTCAGGGGTTTTACTAGCTTCCTACTTATTCTTACAATGTCCTGGGTGCTACATACACCTTCTTTGTACTTGTACGCTGTCCGGACAACTGGAAATAGTCCGTTTATTAATCTCCAGTCAAGTAAACCCTCTGAGTTTACTGCCCTCTGTTCCTTGAAGGGATCCTGTGGCAATCCAAAGATTTGTTGGATTCCATATGTTGATGTTTTAAGATATTTGCATCTGCAGTTACAAGTGAGACTGGTCTGTTGTTTTCTTTGTGTGCAATTTTATCACATTTTGCTACTCATCTGCTGCTACATCTTGTCATAATCTCATTGAGTTTTTATAACTTTCATTTTAAATTTAAAAGTCACCTGAAGCTGGAAAAATAGGATATAGAGTGTCCATGTTTCCTTCACTCAAATTTTTCCATCTCATTGATATTTAAAAATTCACTGATTGGTTTTACCTACCTCTATCTGTCGTTTGTTTTTGCAAACTCACCTGTGTTTCCATGATACTCTGCCCTTCACTATATTTTATATTCCTTTAATTGTTCTTTTTCCTTATACCAAGTTTGTTTATTTTTATAGCATTTTATGTTTTCATTGTGTTATTTTCCAGTTTGGTGGTGTTCAGCATCGTGTTTGGTGTGTTTTATGATTCTTACGCTTGGTAGAAGACTTGACTATATGGTCTGTAATTTCTGTACCTGAGGATGAAGTCATATTTACCCTTGGGTTCTTCTTCTTTAGTGTGCCTTACCTTTGGCGGTGAAAGTGTTTCTGGAGCATGGATGTGCAAAGCCTCTCTTGGGTGCGCTGGATAATCACTGGTCTCGGCCCAGTTTTTAGATTAATGTTTCAGCTTGTGGGTTCTGAATCATGTGAGTAGTCCAAAATTTGATTTCATTTACTTGGAGCTTACATTTCTCAGTGGAGATTACTTTTATCACCCATTTATCTGATGCAGGGAAAAGCTTCCTCATTGCTTTCCTATAACGATGGACTCCCTTTTAGACTTCTGATCTCTGAGAGAGCAGCTCTTCTTGGTTTCAGCTTTTTGCTGAGATTTCTAGTTCAGATCACCGCTTCACATGTTTCTAAGGCCAAATTTCCTCTCTTTGTATATGTGTTAATTTGCTAGGTAAACAGCCATTTCCAATTCATTCTCGGCCTTCCTCTGTCTTATTATGGAAGCTTACTATGCTAGCTTCAAGTTTTCTTTTGTCTGATACCTGAAGATCTCATCACTTTCTTTTAAACTCAGCTATAAATTAAATTTTTAAAATATATTATATAGCATTCCTATGTGTTTGCATAGTTATGTACATTTTCTTAACTTTCTTACACTAATTTTGAAAATGTACAAAGCATCTTTTTATGAAATCACACTAGAGGTTATTTAATTTAATTCAAATAAGGTATTATTAGATATTTATCTATATCCTTTATGCTAACATCCATAAACTGACCTGGCTGTTCATATGAGTGCATAAGTCTTTTATTTAAAAATCATGAATGAGAATTTTTTTTTTTTTTTTTTGAGACAGAATCTCACTCTGTTGCCCGGGCTAGAGTGCCGTGGCATCAGCCTAGCTAACAGCAACCTCAAACTCCTGGGCTCAAGCGATCCTCCTACCTCAGCCTCCCGAGTAGCTGGGACTATAGGCATGCGCCACCATGCCTGGCTAATTTTTTCTGTATAGATTTTTAGTTGTCCAGATCATTTCTTTCTATTTTTTAGTAGAGTCAGGGTCTCGCTCTTGCTCAGGCTAGTCTCGAACTCCTGACCTTGAGCGATCCACCCACCTCGGCCTCCCAGAGTACTAGGATTACAGGCGTGAGCCACCATGCCCGGCCATGAATGAGAATTTTGATCATTCTTTCTGGTACTATCTAAAGGCCTAGGGGAAATTCCATCTTAAGGCACTAACATTTACAGAAAAGTTAAATTCCCTCACCTGTTTTCCAACGTAGAGTGTTGGGTTACTCTCAATTATTAAACACACATTGGGCATGTCTCTCTTGACATCACTGTACTGAGCAATACTATGAGAGATAAAAACAACAGGACAGCAGTCTCCCCTCCCGTGTTAGGAGGAAGAAGTGATACAGGTGATCCATTATAATAGGAGATACAATTTGGTGATACTATTAATAGTAGAAACAAGCCAATAAAGACGTTTTCCTAATACAGTTATTATGAAAGACTTCACAACAGTATCTAAGAAACAGGAGAGAAGAAATGATGGAAAAAGAAGTCTGGGCGAGAGAAGGCCAAACAAAAGCTCAGAAAAGGGAAAGAGTGATCAGTAGCCCAGAAAGGATGAGGAGCCCCTAATCTCACACCTGAATGAATGTGTGGCATTGAGTAGAGAAGGTAGGTGACTTCAGGTTCAGTGAACTTTGTGTATCAAGGGAGTGGTTCGCATGCTATTTTAGAGTGAGAGCAGCAAAGACAAGACAGAAGCAATAGTAGGAACATAGAATCATCTAAGTAAAGCCTGAGAGTTTGAAATTCATTTCTGTTGGCTGTCTTCAAATAATGTGTGTACTGTAATGTAAAAAGCTAGTTTCCCACTCTTCTGGTTGGCTGTTGACATGCAACCCTGGAAACACAATCATCTATTATGACTATGAATTCACAAAGAGAAGAGGTATTTACCAAAACTTGCATTCTTAAACTCTAGTGTTCAAAAGCAATTACAATTATTATTGTTATTTTGCATTTATATAGCTGTACTTTATTTACAAGAGCTTTACAATTGTGTGTATATTTGTGATTTTTATTTGCTTTCTCTTTCTGCAGTCCTGCGAAGTGTGTCAGGGTTATTGGCCTTATTGTACAGATTAAATATCTGAAGCAATTAAGATTTGAAGGGAGTTTCAATTTATTTTTGGCTTTGGAAGAACAGTTCACAGGTAACAAGAGGTCCATTTAAAAGTGCTAAGGATAGCTTTGCAGAAGATAGCAATAAAAGAAAAACAAATACATTTTACTTCTAGTAAATTAAGATAAGCCTCATTTCACATTAAAAGCATTTTTAAACTCTGAAGCTTCCTTTTCCATTAATCGGGAGAGAATAATGCACTTGTTTAGACCAAAGGCTTTTGATGCTAAACGACAAAACTAAAGGAAAAAGCTACTCCTCAGTCTTGGTAGAAAAGGAAAAAAAGGAAGAAATTGGTAGAAATTAAAGTATCTACAAAAACAAAAATCACAGAACCCATCATTCCGCACACATACAAAAAACAATCAATAAATAAAGTGCACCCTTCTTCCTCTAGAGTTCTAATAGTTTCACTCCTTAGGTCTAGATCTGTGATCCAGCGTGAGTTGATTTTTGTGAGAGGTGAGAGGTGTGGATCCAGATGCAGTCTTTTACTCAATATTTATAATGCACTCTTCTTGCATTTCTTGGGGTTTCCTGAAAGAGTTGATAGATTAATTTTTGCTCTATTATGCCTCTTCTTCTCAGAGAACTTAGTATACACTTCTTTTAGAACTTGTGCCCCTAACACTTACCATTTTTAATTGGTTAAATATCTTTCTTTTCCATCAGTCTGTGAGCACCTTCCCCCGCAAGAACTGGAGCTGTCATATATCCATTTTTGTATCTCTGCCACCTCCCATGGAGTATTACACATAATAGAGATTACAGACAAGTAGACAAGTTTGCTTAAAAATATCAAGCAAAGCATAACAAGAAAGAAATCATGAACTTTAGTTGGCTTAATGTCAGATCAACAATATTGAGTATCAAAATGAATATATTTGAGAAACATGGCAAAATCCGAAACATGCATTAGCAGAGAGAAACATTTTTGAATGTGTTTTAAATTTCACCATGTGGGTGACTGGGTTAGGAGCCTGACTTGCTACAATGTTATTTAAATATTGGAAGGTAACTGTTGCTGAGATGCTATTTGATTTTACTTAAATCACCTGTCTGAGCATAGCAACTCAGTAGGTAGAGGTTGATGGATTGGTTTATTATGGGTAAATTGAGCATGGAACAATCTAAATTGATCATTAAAAAAGACAAAATCCTGAACCATCCGTGCTGTGGCTGTTTGAATTCAGTGCTAGAGACATGGTCAAAGTAGGAAGAAAAAAAATATATAGATTTTTTTTAAACATTTCAGAAAAACATTTTCAACACATTTTTGTTAGACAACAGTACATAAAGACATTTTCAATGACCAGATAAAAACCAAATGTGGTAACTGACAGCATACATTATCCTTTAAAACATTTCAGGCTATATTACTTTTCATTTTGTGTTTGTCATAAATCTACTGTCGGGGAATTTTTAAAGGTTCTTTCTATTTTTATGTTAAGCATTTCTTGTTATGCGGTGTGTGTTCTTGCTCTATAACCTTCACTCAGGAATTTTTCTACTTTTAACCATATATCTCTTCTTATAAACTATACTGACATTATTTTCGTTTAGATTTACGACTCGTTCTCTCTTTCTAGGAAATACATTTTGTTAAATGTGGCTCAGCTTTGATTGCTTGAAGTAGACTAGGACTAGCTCTTTTTCTTTTCCATTTTTTACAAAAGCCAGATCATATAGGTGATAGTCATCTATTTGTGAGTTCTCAATTTTCTATGCAGTAATGTGAATCTTCTGCTGGGAACAGTGCTTTGTAGTCTTCTGTGATTGTATACACATTGATAAAAAGGAGAGTAGGAATATCAGTCCTCTTGTTCCCTTTTTAAAATTAAAATAATCCTATTCCTTTATTTTATTACCAGAGCACTATGCTTTTAATTTCGGAACATGGGAAAAGCATAGTTAAAGAAAAAACAAAACTAAAAGCAATTGACACACTAGCCCAACATCCAGGGCTGACCTCTACTTACATTTTGATGAATATACCTACAGTGTTTTGTTTTTGTATGAATAAATATTTTTCTCAGGTTCCTTTTAGTGGTTGTTCTTGGAGCATTCTCTATATTTAGTTTTTAACCTACTCTTTTGGTTTAAACTGTATTTACACATTTTTAATTTCTGCATAATATTGCCTTATAATATGAATAGACCATAGCTTAGTTAACTAGTTTTCTATTGCTGAACTTTTAAGTTGTTTTCGTTTTTTCGATAATGTCAACATACTTTGATAATGAACATTCTTTCATTAAATTTTGAACAATGCCATGAATATTTGGTAGAATTTAGTATTTTTAGAAATGCAATTAATATAAGAGAGGATTTTCTCTACACACTCATATACAAGATACATTTATTTTTTATATTTAAATATATCTTATAAGGATGACAATAAAGAAACTTCTTCTTACGATCTTTTGAAAGATATTTCACAGTGCAAGAAGATACTGCAATTCAATGAGTCAATTTTACCTGTTAGTACATACACTTGAAAATGCTAAGAGTACTATATTCTAGACATTCATATAACATCAGATAAATAAACATGGAAAATCTATATAAAGGAGAAGTTCCTTTTAATTCCATTTTTGTGGCAATAGCCATAAAATACTAATATAAATGTTACTTATTTATGTACTTATTAAGACTGACAGCCTTGGTACCAAGCTAATTATGGTCTGTAGTCACAGGACATGTTTTATGCATGGCTTCTGCATTTAGAAAACTGTGAAACAGGTTTTGCACCTTAATGAAGAGAAGCTCAGTGTCCTCCCAGCTCCTCTGTTTTGAAGGACATGGAATTATTTCACATGGTGGCTATATATATGAACAGTTCTTCCCAGTGTTGTAGTATGCTGTGCCAAGAAAATCTCGGTGATCCTATCTTTTGATATCTTTGAGTAAAGCTACTCAGAGTTATATAAATGTGACATACAGGTGATAAAATGAAATAATTTTCTTACTATTGTGAAATGGGAATAAATATATTTATTGTTTAAATATAGTCATGTCCAAAGTATTAAAAATATATTAAAATTATGAAGTGCTCATTAGAAAGTGCAATAAACTGTTGCCTTTTCTTGCTCAGTGCCATGAAGGCCAGAAGGCCTAATTAACTCTGGAAGCAGTAGCCTCACAGGCAGGATTGTTCTAGAGAGGATGAACTTCACTAAAGAAAGAGCTGAGACTCATTAGCTGCTAAACTGCTATTCAGACCTAATTCCTATTGAATAAGGGCATATTTTTGATAACGAGCAAAAATGTTTACCTTTTGCCCATATTTAATTAGCCTAATGGTTTTTATAACAATGTTGTTTATTCCTTATATTTCTTAGGCAGAGAAATGGCCATAGAGCCTTACTCTTTGCTTATTACCTTTCATTGTTTTCACTTAGGATGAAACAAGTTCCTCCCTGGCTAATGCCCTTGATGATTGCATTTATTACACTAATGACTTGCAAAATATTCAAGTGAAATATAACCTTTAAATTCTATTAATCTGGATACCTATTATCTTTTTTAAAATGAATCAAATAGGTTCCCTGCAGCCCCATTATTATGATTCTGTTTCTCTTTAACATAACCATTTTTTTCCTCCAGTGAGTTTTTTTTATTAATAAATCTGCACTTTAGGATAAACCCGACTTCCTTGCATAGTTGGTACTTAAGAGTCAGCAGTCCACCTCTTCGCTAGTACGTCACCCATTTGAAGGATGAGTAGTGTTTTCCACCTGGTCATCAGACTCAAAAGTTAATGCCCAGAGATAATGCAGAGAGACAGTGTAAATGAGCAAGGTGAGCCTCTGCCTTACAATAGGGAAGAGTAGTAGATGTGGAATGCCTCCCTAGCAAGGCATTTCAATTTCCTAAGTTTAGTGCAGCCCAAATAAACATGTGTTCAAGCTGGATCTCAGCAGTAGTTGCCATTTGCAAGACTTGACTTTAGTTCCTTCCAAATTCCCACATTACCCTCACCTAGGCTTACTGGTGTATCTTGGTGTCTTTTAATTTGTCTCAGAACATGCTGATTGTTGTCCACATTCATTCCTGGCATTTCCAGATCTAACCATATGGTGGTGAAAATCAGCCTCACATTTTTTTCTATTTAAAAAAATAATAATAAAGCAAATTCATTTATTCTCTGAGTTACTTCTTTTTGACAGTTAACAGACTTTATCTCCCACAAATTTAAAAAGGTTGTACTACATCTTTTTTTTTTTTTTTTTTTGAGACAGAGTCTCACTGTGTTGCCCGGGGTAGAGTGCTGTGGTGTCATCTTAGCTCACAGCAACCTCAAACTCCTGGGCTCAAGCGATCCTCCTGCCTCAGCCTCCCGAGTAGCTGGGACTACAGGAATGCGCCACCATGCCCGGCTAGTTTTTTCTATATATTTTTAGTTGTCCAATTACTTTCTTTCTATTTTAGTAGAGACGGGGTCTCGCTCTTGCTCAGGCTGGTTTCGAACTGCTGAGCTCAAACAATCCACCCGCCTCGGCCTCCCAGAGAGCTAGGATTACAGGCATGAGCCACCGCGCCAGGCCTTCATCTTTAATATAATTATATTTAACAATCTTTTTCAGTACTGCATGAGAAGAACTTTTTAAGATTGTGTTCATTCTTTATAAACTTCTGAATTTTAGTGTAAATCTGCATTCTGAAATGTATGGAAACCCTGTCAGCTTTGCCCAGATATAGATAAACATGCTATGTACATGCTTGTTTCACCCACATCATCATCATTTACTATGGTAGTTCACCATACAAAATATATTTTTAATTTTCTAAATATGTAATCCAGAGTTTTCCTCCTCCTCTTGGTTTTGCATCCAGAGGTGGTGAACCTGTGGTCTCTGAGTTCAAGATTCTTCTTTTTTAAGCACCAACGAGGAAAGAAAAGCTTCATTTTTCTCTGCTGTACCCCTTTTAATAAAAGCATTTGTTCTGCAAAATTTGAATTCAGTCAAAAGGCCACACTTAAAGATCTAGAAGGACATATTTCACTTTAAGGCTACATCTTCCCCACCCCTATTTTTTATGCTCAACACCCACCTAATAAATATCTGCATTTTCTCCTAGTTCTGCATTAATACACAGCAAATCTGTGTGCGAAGCAAATTCATGTAGGAAAAATTTCATTGATCCTGCTGGAAATGGTTTATTTCCAAACATGAATTTATGCGATATTTACCATATGTTTCACACATACTTACATATTTCTAAAAGATAATTCTTTATCCTCACCCCTATCCTGCTCCCAGACCAAGTCCTGGAATCTTATTTTCAGGAGTTTATTGTGAAGTAAGTGCTATTTGGGCAAATATAGCACAGAAAGACAACTAGGAAGGGCAAATTCTACAGATGATGTGATGACTGTTCCTCAGCACAGCCACCAACTGCTCATTCCATTTCTCAGACAAGGGGAAACTACAAGGAAAATGAGACAGAACAAACATGGAAGAGTTCATTTCCCTGATACACTGTGAGACGTTTTAGGTAATATTTCTTTGCTCTTATAATAGAGCATAACGAAGAATGGGAGGGGCACCATTAACCTGATGGAATGAGGCATGGCTTCTGCATATCGAGGGCTCCAGAAAATACACCTGGACATATCACTTGGTCGTGGTGCTACTCTGTTTTTGTAGCTCCAAGTGGGTGAGAGGCAGTGTCCACTGGGGAAAGCGGCTGTGATAGCTTTGGGAACCTCAGGTGAAGGTATCCTTGGCAATTATTAATATGTTAGTTTTATAGGACCGACATAACAAATTGCCACCCACTTGTCATTTTAGAATAACAGAAATTTACTCTCTCCCAGTTCTTGAAGACAGAAGTCTCCAATTAAGGTTTCCTCAGGAGTGATTCCTTCTTAGGGGCTCAGAGAGAGAATCTTTTCTATACTTCTCTTCTACTTGCTAGGGTTGGCCAGGAATCCTTGGCGGTTCCTTAGCTTATATGAGAAGTACTGCAGTCTCTGCCACTGACTTCACGTGGCTTTCTCCTGTGTGTGTCTGTCTCTGTTTCCTCTTATTATAACAATAGCCATCGGATTAGGGGCCACTCTTATCCAATATGAACTGAACTTGACTATATCTGCAAAGACCCTATTTCCGAATAAGGCCACATTCCCAGATGCCAGGGATTAGGACTTTAACATATCTTTTTGGGCAGACTCAATTTACTCGACAACAGCAATGTTTAAGAGATCTTTCCCTGTTTAAAAAGCAGTAGATTCCCTTGTGACAAACATTCCTGTGGAGACAAATGATAAATGCCATGTGACAGCTAGCTTGCTTTCTCTCTTTTATTTTCAAACTTGGGTCTTTAAGGAAAATTCTGATTAAGATTGGAAGGGGCTAATATATTATGTAGAACCATATGAAACTGCCGATTTTGGGAGGCAAAGACGATTTAATATTGGCAGTTTCTTAGGATTCAACCTAATAGCAAGTAAACTAAGAAAAAATTATTACAAATTAAAAATGTGGTCATTTTTATGACCTCAGATTGGCATTCTTACATTGCAAGAAATGGAGGATTGTGTTACATGAAGTAATTGATTGCTTTTTTACGTGAAAAAAATTTTAAATATAGTGTATGGTGGAACTCACTCTTATTAGACATTTTTAAGATTTACAGAAAAACTGTCATGTATATTCAATAGATGTTTGAAAACCGATTCCACTAGACAATATATTTTTGCCTCTTTGAGTTAGGCCTGATGTGAATAAATACATTTTTGACACTATATTTTTACTTCATAATAACCAAGAGTAAAAAGCAAGGTGAGTTGAAAGGATTTAAAATCCTATATAAGCCCGTGAATTAACTTCAGACCTTTTTAGTGATAAGCCAGATATCATTCTATTTATTTACCCTTAGGATTTGCATGGTAATTTTTTCTCTCTCAACATTTATCTAAATTGAGCAGCATCAAATTTATTTCTGATCGCTTTTCCAATTTTTCAAAGTAATTTATATTCCAATACTATTTTATAGGAGACTGGCTGGCCCCATGGCTGTCCTCCTGGATTTGCATTGATATTGTTTTGGAATTTGTAATGTCATCTCATAGAGTTGACTTGATTTGATTGAATTAATTTAATCTTAGATCTCACTACACTGCTGTTTCTAGCAGCTTAAAATATATTGCCAAAAATATCTTCATATACGAACTTAGGTTTGTTTGGGAGGATTCACTCATGAAACAGTCAATGTAGCTAAGACCTGTTTTTGAAAAACAGTCCTTTGATGTCATTACTTTATCAGTTTCGTGAACAAACCCTCATGCAAAATTCAGTGAAAAACAATTGACAAGATGGGATCTAAGTAAAATGAGGGTTACTCTGATATTCAGATCTGATTGTTGATTTTGGTTGGGCATACTTTTGAGACTTGTTTAAACTTCCCAGAAAATTGTGACCTAGAAAACCAAAGTAAAACAAATAATAGAGACCCGGTAGAAACAGCAATGAATGAATTTCTGCAACTATAATAACATATCATCCTATATGTTAAACAAGCATAGAGTTCAAACATATTTTTAGCAAAAAATATTGCTTTATGTTTCTCTTGAAAATTTAGACTATCAATTATCCACTAACATTTAGACATTAGAAAACACAAAACAAAACAAAGCGAAATATTTTGTTTGAAGTGTTTGGTGATCACCTGCTGCTTACTCTTTGCATTAAATAAATTTATATTTTATTGCTCCTTCAGTTGCACATTCTGGCAGCTTGAAATGTGTTACCAGGAGCAAGGAGTTTCATTAGCAAGTGCCTGGAGGCGACATAGACTGATAGTCATAAATAAGAGAAGCTGTGTGACTCTGACCTCCTCAGACTACTGTGGACAAACACATCTTTAGCCATAGCTCTTGTTTCTTTTCATCTGATGCTGGTCTCTATGCACATTTTTAGGAAATTTATTGAGCAGTGGGAGAACTATTTTTCTGGTGGAAAAGTTAGACAATATCCAAAGTCAAAGTTCATTTGAGTTAAAAGGACTATCTGCGTCTCTTTTGAAAAATTAGACAAATAGTGTACTTCTGACTTTTTTCCTCAGAGTTTGTACCCTGAGGTTAGATTGCAGAGTAAATGACAACAACCTTTGCTTATCTGCTGTGTCTTCATAGCAGTATCTACGAAATCATTGAAATGTGCATATAACAGGGGACATTAATTTCCCTAGTGATAAATTCCAAATCACTAGGACCATTTAACTAGATTCTTGTTTTTGAATAGTATCTGTTGCTATACTAAAGGGAATTTCCATGGAAACTTTTTGATGGAGTTTTCAACATACTATACGTGAAAGACAGATTAAGGGGGGAAATAGAAACTAAATAATGTATACTACCTTACACTCACTAGGAAAAAAAATCATCGCACTTATAAATTTGATAGCAATAAGAGGTAACACCTATGTAAGGTGAAAGTGCCTACATTAGCAATACTAAAAACCAAATTGACTGACAAATTGTTATTCCAGAGAAAATGACCTGTAACTATTAATATTAGGATTAAAGTACTTCAGAGGACTATCTGGTATTTGATACTTTGGATCGGTCTGACCAAAAATTAAGCAGCTACTAATGTTGCCCTGCCATGGGCAATGGATTTTCATTGAGTTTTGGCTCCAATCATGTGAAGATGTTGCCTACAATTGTTATTCAGTAAAACTGTAAAGTCTTATATACATTATAGGCATGAAAGTCATTTTTAAATAACTAAATAACATTACTTTGATAGTCTTTTTATATCTTGTATTTATAATAAGCATTTGAAAATTTTACATTTTAATTTATTTCCCAATGGTGTTGAACAACTTATGGAATTAAATTACGCTTTACCACTTATATTCTCAAATGCATGTTTTGGGAGGATGGTTTCAATCAAGAAAAAATTTTTCTCTTTTTCTAAACTCCGCAGACCCTAGAGTATTGGTTTAGTAGAATAATTCTATAATAACATCCTTGATGAGTGGGGACTTTGCTTGGGCTCAAATATTGGATCCACTCTACTTGTTGAGTGGCCTTAAGTAATTAACTTATCTGAAATCTAGTTTTACTAATTTCTAAAATAAGAGTATCAATAATAAACTGCTTCAAAGGGCTTTGTGAGATTTGAATGAGATATATAGGTAATGCATTTAGCCTAGCACACAATAGATATTCAATATGTGTTGTACATTGTTTACAACAATATAAGGCAAGTTAAAGTCACAATTGTCTGGCAATCTAATAACTAGATTGTGAAAATCCTGAAGATGATTTGCTCTATTTTCCTTTTTTATAGTTAATACTTAAATATTAATCAGAAGAATAAAGGTGACTCAATGGGAATTATTAATTAATTTATCTTCCCATCTCACTAAATTATCTGTCATTTGCTTACACACATTTGCACAATTAAATAACTTTAGGAGTAATAGGGTGGTTTAGTGTGAGATTGGAAGTTTTAATATTTTGTATAAACTTTAAAAAAAAAGCACTTGCCTCATAATAAAGACCAGTTAATAATATAAAGGAGATGTATGGAGGACATTAATATTTTTTCTGTGAGTGTCAGTAATGAAAATACATTACTTACAACATTAATGGACAATCTTTTCCTGAATATTTTCTGCCTTTACGGTTTGCCTCCAAAATTCAAACTATCTTTCAGATGTTTATTTTATCTTTTGCATAATGCTTTAACACTTTCCCAACTTCTTCTGGGTAAAATTTTAAGATGATTTCCCTAGTGGTTGCCAAATATACATCATCATTTCCTCCAGTTTTTGTTCACTAATTTCTTCCTTCCCTGTTTTTCTCAACCTAGCCAAGACCCGCTCATTCTTCCTGACCTCATTAAAATTCCAACTCTCCTTCCTTTTCCAGTGGTACTTACTACTTGCACTGTAAAATTGATCACATGTCACCTTTTAGAAAATCTACCTGAATGTTATTTTGTACTATTGTCTTTTGCTAATCTTTACGTGCATCTTTTATATCACCCATAGGGCCTGACATATTTCTATGCGATATGGAGCAAGCAACGGGCTCACTGCTCAAAGTGCACAGAAGCCAATAATATGGCACAGGCTTTTGGCAACTGGGGCAGGTTTATAGGCATTAGGGTAAGGAGACACGATCTGATGGGATCATGCCATGAGGTGATGCCTAGGCTTGCTTCTGAATTCGGTCCCTGTTCCTCCATCTGAGTATTTTGGCCCTACTTGTGGTTAACTTTTTAGTTCCAGTTGACTCTGGGGTCACGAATCGGGCACATTTTGTTCATCTGGGCATGCTCAAATTATGTGACCTGCAGCCTGGAGGTTCGTGGAAACCAAAAAGGCACTCATGATTTTCTTAGCCAAAGTAGAACAAGATTGGGCTGATTCTATAGTTACATGTGCATGCAGTAAGAAGGCAGTATATAAAATAATTTGCTTCTTAGAACATAATGTGTTAAATACCCCACAGTAGGGCATTGGAGATATATGGGAGGGAAGATAGGTGAAGGTGAAAAGAAGATATATTATTTTTTATCAGTAATAATCATTGATTCCACATTTTCAAAAAATAATTTAGAAAAATATATATTTTATTTTTTTTACATAAACAGTACAGAATCACATCCAGCAATGTCCCTGATTAACATCATGACAATCTTTGATTTTTTTTAGCTATCAAAAAATATGTTTCTTATTGACATGTACGTATTGAGAAAGATAAAAAGAGGGTGAAATTTCCTTTTATGTGCATTTATAATTTCATTCTGAAAGACAGATTGTTTTGACTAACTTCATCATACCTTATTTTGAAAAAAAAAACAGTTGAATGCCATCTGGTTAGAAAACTGAGAACAATTTCTTTAAGTTGTTGATTTTAGTGGTGAAGATTGTTAATGTCACCTTTTAAAAATAAAGGTTTGTAACGTATGTAATCACTACAAATGTAATGGTAAAGCAAAGATCAGGAAATTTGAGATTTGTGGCCTAGATTTTATTTATTCATTTAATTTTTAGAGACAAAGTTTTGCTTTGTCACTCAGGCTGGAGTATAGTGGCAACATCATAGCTCACTGTATCCTTGAACTCCTGGGCTCAAGCCATCCTACTGCCTCAGCCTCCTGAGTAGCTAGGACTGCAAGTGCACCACCATGCCCCACTAATTTTGTTTGTTTGTTTTTGATAGAGATGGGGTCTAGCTGTATTGCCCAGGCTTGTCTTGAACTCCTGGCCTTAAGCAATCCTCCAGCCTCAGACTTCCAAAGTGGTGGGATTATAGGCTTAAGCCACCATGTCTTTCCTTAGATTTTATTATTTTATCTTTGAAATGTACAATTCCTAAGGGAATGACTATCTAACTTGTTAAATCTGTGATTGGATTATAAGGCTTTGAATTTAGATGTGCTGTTCTCAAACATCCGTGCTCATAGGATGGACTTTACTATTGCCATTACAACAAAAACCACCTGCTTCTCCTTGTCAATTTTCTTCTCCTATTTACATTTTATCTTGTTGAACTAAATGTATGTCTATAAAGTATATCAAGCTCTTTTGGAAATTATGAAGCATAAATAAATAGATGGGCAGAGAGAGAAATAAATGGCAAGTAAAATAAATGGAGGAGAGACAGATGTAGTCAGATAGAAATGTGAATTCCTGCTTTAGTTCATAAGATTTATTAGGCAAGATTATTCAAGAGTTGGTGTTCACTATTGTAGTCTACTCTGTAGTTATGGAGCTGTTGATATATCTTCTATTTGTATTTTTTTTAAGATCCTATGTCATCATTCAAGAACCTTTAAGAATATTAACAGCAATGGCAAACTAGCAATGCCAAAGACATATACCCTGTTGCAAAACTGTCCTTGATTATAAATTTGAGTAGTATCAATAGCAGGACACCCTAGGAGCTGTTCTATTGCCTTTTAAATCCTATTTTGATAGGGACTATCACTGCTATAAAATATTCAGATACTTTTGCTCTTTCTTCTTTCAGAACTTCCTTGTTAATAATTTTTATATACGTGTGTATTACATAAGATATATAAATAGATAGATAGATAGATACACACATACACTGAAAGATAGCCTCTGATTATTACCCAGGTAAGACTAGAATATACTTAATATTGAAGAGAAGCTCATTTTTTGCAAAAGCAGAAAAGCTATTAGAAACAATGTAAGTCAACTTTCATAATTAGAAAATTAATAAGCACATGACAATATGTAAAATTAAAATCTAATAATTTAAATTACTGTTCTTTATCATCTTAGCAATAAAACTATGTACATTTTGAGTTCTTTGAACAGTGAATACCATAGACATGGCCTAGAAATTTATACAGAATAGATAGGTATATCAATACATGGATAAATACACATACACACACTTGTGCACATAACCGTCTTCAAACTTATATACACTCTTAAGTATATTTCTCATTATCCCTATTTCCTAATTTTATCCATTATGAAAAATACAGATTTTAATATGAAATGCTAGTAGCTTTGTCAATATTCCTTTAATAAAATATAATTTTCAAAGCATTGTTTTGAGTCAAGATTAGGAAAAGACTATAACTTATTACTTAGAAAAGATGAAGAGCATAGTTAAGAATGAAAGAAGACTAACAGGTTTTATTTATTTATTTTTGCTTTCTTTTTATGGGAACTAACAGTGACAGGTAAATTATAACTTCCTACTGTCTTAATTACACATAACTATTGCAGTGCCCCTTTTTCATAGAGTTGACAACCATGTAACTGGCTGAAGGGCCATCAGATAGTACCAAATTTCAGCAGAAATTTCACTACTATCTGATTGGAATTCTTCCATTCCCTTTGCCACACTGCTGGGATACTTGTTGGTGACCACAATATAATTGTTGTGATCACCCTCTAATAAACAATGCTTAATTGGTCTTCATCGTCAGTAGAAAAAACCCTAAATTTCTTAATGTGCCCCTGAATATCTAGTTCTTATTGATGTCTGATGTTCCTTGACTATCTCCTGCTCATTGTGTATTCCAGCCAAGCTAATATACTTTTATTTCCACCCAACAAATGTGCCACATTCTCTCGCCTCCAGATATTTGCATATGCTATTTCCTCTGCTGACAGTCACTTTCACGTCCACTAACGTATGTTTTCTTCATATGGCTATTTGTTGCTCATCATTCAGGTATCAATCTAGTTTTATCTTCCTTCAGAAACCATAGAACACTCTTGTTCTCTCACTGTGTATTCTGTTATGATAGAATTGTGAGATTACTGGCCTGAATTCTCTGTAAGTTTCCAAATCAATGAGTGTATTTGGATAATTCTTTAATTCTCTGTCCCCAGCAGATTGCCTTCAAAGTAGTGCACATTTAGTAAATATTTGCTGAATAAATGAAAACTGTCATCTCCTCTGGAAAAATGCAAAAGCATATACTTAGATGTATTTAATATTTAGTCAATTAACCACTTGTCTTTTTCAATAAGTATTTTCTGAATAAATTTTACTGTTTCTGGTGCCTAAGGGTTTCATAGCCACCTTTGACTAATGAAAAAGAAAAGCAGTTGACTCCTGCATAGGAACATCTTAGAAGTTTTAGGTTGTTTAGAAATAGTAGGGACATTATATGTTCTAAGTAATATAAATTAATTTAATATATATGTAGGCTATAATTAAAAAGTATTAACAAATACTGTAAAGTATTACATGATATAGATATATAAATCTCAAAAATACTAGTTTAACTCTTTGCTATTTTTCACAGCCCAAATGTAATAATTCATTCACCTATTGTTCTCCAAAGGTTAATGTGTTTGTATTTATGAAGGAAAAAAGAATCACTTAGGTGGTTCAGAGTGAAACTTGATCTTCTGTTTAATGTTCAGAATCCTCAGATGCAGGCTGACATACTTGTGTGTATTTTATGGAATTTGATATTTCAAAGAAATGAGTGGACTCTAGAGTATTCAGTTTCTCTAACTGCTGTAAGAGATCTTTGTCTTAGTTTAATAGTCCAGCTTTAGAAATTCATGGAAATGTTCTTATAAGAAGCAAAGCAGCAACAGGAAAAAAAATAGTTTAATAGGAATGAGCTATGACTAGAATTGTGGGTTTTGGAATAATACATTAGGTCTGCAATCAATTATGGATGAAATGTCTGGTCCGTATTTTTCCACATCACCTACCAGTACAGCATCCCTCATGCCAAAATTGATTATGAAAGTAGCACCTCTCTGTCATAACTGTCTGGACCAAGAAGAGTACAATATCTGCAGAACAGCAATTAGCATGAGAAATCAATCATTCTGAGGTTGTGTTTTCTAGAGCTCATCTGGAAAAAAAAAGTCCTCCAATTGACTCTGGATATGCGGTGTGTGTGTGTGTGTGTGTGTGAGACTGTGTGTGTGTAATGCACGTACACACATGTGCACAAACAAGCTGATATTTATTTGTGATCTGTTGAATTGAAAACCTGACATTTTCTGCTTATGTCTGAAAGCAGAACAAATCAGTCTAGTTAAACCCCTGTAAATAGGAATGTGTCATCCCGGTGAAACAGGGGAAAACATGTACGAGGACTTTTGGAGTGTTTTGAAGGTTAACAATCCCCATTGGCATGTATAGATTTATTAGCCTAGTTAATGCAAGCCTACTGTGCTTGTTTTCATTGGTCTTCTTTAAATATCATATAGTTATAGTTTGTAAAAGTTTACTTCAAATTTTGTTTTATTTTTAAAGAATAGGTAAATTTTTGGTTAAAACAGCATCAAAAAAAGAATGAATCTTTACAAAACTAATTTGATATTACTAGAGCTAATGTTTTCATTACTTTAGTAGATAAATAAAATATCTGGAATAGTCCTAAATGTAATTTAGATCTATAAAATAATACTGTTACTATTAATATATTATGAGTTTATAGATGACTTAAAGAGGAAAAAATTATAATTAATATAATTTAAATATTTGGCAATCGTGGTTTTGTGGAATCATACATGATTTGTCCATGCCTAATTTGTGTACAAATTATGAGGATTTATTCCTTGTTAATTCTTCGATTTAGACAAAAAGATAACAAAGTTTAAGAATAGCATTTCTTGTCATGGTTTTAATACTTAAAATTAAGTCTTTCTCAGTCTTTCTTCTGACAAGAACTAGATGCATTTGTCATAGTTTATAATGATAAATGTGAATGATGAAAACAGGCATCAAAGGGAGCTTACACAGATGAAATGCACCCCGAAATTCATTTCCAGTTTCTTAACCTGCCGAATATTTAACATTCATTAGACAAAAGCCCTGTTGTCTAGAAACCTACAATATGACAGCACCTCTTCCTGCAACTTATGTCATCAGTGTGTCCTGGGAGCCATACCACCACTGGGGCAAAGTTTCTGAAACAGGAGAGATGCTTTCTGGTTAGGGGTCAGGGAAAAGTTCATGATGGAATTGGTTCCTCTAATGCCGTGCTTTTTAGTAATAATGGTTCCTTCAATTTCTGCATTCTACCTACTGCATAGGCATTCCTTGGAGTAACTCCAGTAATTGGTGTCTTTAATAGATGTTCTATTTCGTCATTGAGGGGCTTCCTCTACTATCAAGTGAACAGCAAGGGCAAAAAAAGACCCTGTTCTTTCATCTTTGTGTCTAGTACAGGGTCTAGCATATAAACATGCAGCCAATATTGTTGTTTTGGTTGTTTAAAGCTTTAACAATATGTGCTTTGCTAAATTATCTTTGCTACCACAAGGTTTCTATCTCCTGTCAGTACTACCTGCTCTTTAACATAATTAAGACAATGGCTAAGCCTAACAAGCAATGCTTAACGATTGACGGTTTGTATATTGCATTTGAAAATACAACTTTTCACCAAGCTTTTATGGATTAAAAAATTCACGTGTGAACATACTAATTTCATAAAGCCAACAAAGACAAATAATTAGAAAGCATTATGACAGGCTTCCCCTAAATTCAAAGGAGACTTTAAAGAAAGTACTGTTTCCCAGCTGTTTACATGTGATGTGCTAATGTGTCTTTTAAACTTCAGTGACTGTAAGCACAGATATAATCAATAGGCACTTGTTCGTTCAATCATGAAATGAAAATAATGATTTTATTTGCAATTTACCTGTTAACCTTTAGTTTTCTTTGATGACATAGATAATCAGGCAGATATGTTTTAGGCATACACTAAATGTAAACGTGGGTCTGAAGAGCCACGATCCAGATTACCCAGTTTGAGTTTAGTTGACCACGTAATTGTTGCATTAGCTTCTGTTTCCTGATGGAACAAACCACCACAGACTTCGTGGCTTAAAATAACACACATTTATTAGGTTCTGATGTCAGAAATCTAAAATGTGTGAGTGGAGCTGAGTTCCTCCCAGAGGCTCCCGCAGAGGTGGAAACCTACAGCCTCAAGACCACATGTGGCCCTCCAGATCCCCAAGTGCAGCCCCTTGACAGAATCCTTTATTAAAAGGATTTGTTCTGTAAAATTTGGATTTGGTCAAAAGGCTGCACTCAAGGATCCAGAAGGCCACATGTGGCCCCAAGGCTGCAAATTTCCCATTCCTGCAAGGAAAATCCATCCCTTGCCTTTTCCAGCTTCTAGAATCTGCCCACATCCCTTGGCTGGTGGCCCTGCAACTTTCTAACCTCCATCTCCATGTCTCCTGGCTTTCTCTTATAAGAACCCTTGAGATAATGTTGGTCTTACCCAGAAATTCCAAGATAAGTTCCCTATTTCCAGATCCTTGGTTTAATCCCACCTGAAAAGTCCTTTGTGCCAGATAAGGGAACATGTTCTCAGGTTACATGGATTAGGATGTGGACATTTTTGAAGGGTTATTATTCAATCTACTACAGTTGGTTATTTTTTAGATTTCTGTGTTTGCTTAGGAAAGGAATTTCTCCCAGGTGAAGGCAACTTAGATGTCCCTTCTGTTAACACTTGTCCTTAGGGAAGGGAGAAGCATCAGTGAACGAGATAAGAATGGGACCGGTACTGCCTATCTGGAAAATTCATAACCATATGAGCGTTTATTTTTATTGTCATTTGGAATAGAAGGATAAATTCCACTTCAGATAGATCTTTATTTAGTCACTTTTGCTCTCACATTGTGGAACAAATAGCCAAATGACCTTAAGGCATTTTTTTTTTTTCCAGATAGGGCTGAAAGGAATGAGTTGTCAACTCTTTATTTTGCTATTAATACTTCTTTCCTGAAATGTTCAGAAGTTGTTATGAACATAAATTACTATATATTTCCTATGCCCAATTTGATTTGAAAATGAATACATAAAAGAATTAGCAATATCTTTTATAAACCTAAAATGTTTATTTTGCTTAAAAATGTTTTTTTTGCCAATGTCAGTAGATTTCTTCATTGTTTATGTTTGATATATGATTTAGTAAATTTTATGTATATTTGACTTCAAACTGTTTATCAGTGATATGAATTTCTGTTTCCTTTGTGTGAATCCTTGTTTTCTTAGATGAGAACTTTCATTCAGGTTGGAAATCACTAAGTCTTTTTAACATACTATAGTAAAAAGGCTTCCTCTTAACAAGAACTTTTTTCTATACTTTATCTGCATTCTCTGTGACTTAAAAAAATTGAAAGAAAGAAATATCCCAGTTTGTCTTTCAACTTTAAGAATATCCTACTGTTTACTTTGTTGATAATTATATGAGTATTATTTTAATATTTCAAAATAATGCAGCAGGTCCTTGAATAACCTCGTTTCGTTCAATGTCATTTTGTTATAATGTTGGTAAAAAAAAAAAAAAAAAAAAATTGGTTCCCAGCTGGGCCCCTGTTTGTGTGTATTTCTCTGGGGACTCCAGTTTCCTCCCTGTCCCCGTGTGAGTGGGTGTGAGTGCCCTGAGGTGACCGGATGGTTCCTGGGCCCTGAGCTGTGGGATGGACTCTGGCCACCCTGACCCTGGACTGAAATAAGCGGACAGATACTTGTTTTTATTAATTATTCTTAAATGTATATATAAGTCACATTTATTTCAATATTTAATATTGGAAGTGTTTTGGTCTTTATTTAGAAGTTTTGGGATGTTTTTGTGACCAGAAATATGCCCTAGAAACTTAACTCTTGTTTAAATCAAATAGCCATTGTTTCAATTTGTTCCTTATATTTCCTTTCACTTAAAATTGCAGTTTCCAAGAACTTACTGATAATAAGTGAGGATTCACTGTATAATTTCTTTACATTTTTTTATTACCATAAACATTTACTTGATGGTCAAGATATTACCCAGAGTGCTTTAATGCTATATAATAAAAACTTTTAAAGGAAAATGCTTCCACATTTTTCCAAACTAAGGTTAAATTAGCGTGGCATACATTGAAAATGCATGTTTAATTTAATGATTGTTGTCATTTAATGTTCAACATTTCCCTCAAATCTTGAAATTGTCAAAAACACTTTTGGGAGTGCTCATGTGATATCTTCGTTTGCTAGAAATATAGAAATAGAGTTTCAAATAAAAAGGGGTGAGTTTTTTGAAATACTTTGTATTTGCCTTAATCAAGATATGAAATGTGTTCCACTTGATCCTTTTAAATTGTTTCTATGACATTTGCTACACTGGTCATTGAATTAGATAGTAATAGCTGAATGTGTATTTGGATCCTTTCTGTTTTGCAGAAAGAAAGAAATTGTGTTGGCTACTTTTCTGTTTTATGAGCCTCTGCAGGAACAAATGTGCTCATAAAATGTACATTAGGAGTTCTTCAATTATATTCCTATTTCCTTTAGCACCCGAGCCTCTTAATAAGCTTTTTCAGGAGTTTCTGGTCTATATTCATTTAATTTCTTCAACATTCTTCAGAAGCTTTCATCATGATTTAAATGAAATCCTTTTACAAGGTGCAATAGAATTATAACCAAGTGCATTCACTAAGTATAATTTCTTATAGGAACTTATTTTCCACATCGGAAGAAAAACTACTTTGCATTTAACATATAAACTCTTTTCAATTTTTAATAAAATGAATATGCATACATACAGACACACAGATACACATACATAAGTGTATATTTCAATCATGAATTTGTTCCCAAGACTATATAGTTGACACTCTCATTTTATACATTGCTCAAGCAGCTATTCACGTACCTTAAGCTAGGCGAGGGCAAGTACAGCACTAGAATTCTGATTTCTTTACTCCTGGTTAAGTGCATTTTCTGGTAAACTATGCTGTCTTTTTGACAAAGTGTACCGTGAACGATATAAAAATTATAGTCTGAAAGTATGTTATGAACCTCGACTGGAGGCCACATTAACTCTTTCCAGTATGAAACTTGGCATTTCATCAGCCTTCCACTTGAGTTGTCATGGAGGCCTGTCACTTGCCTGACATATTGGCAGCACATGCCTCACACTGTCTGAGGCCAGGCAGAACATGATTTTTTGGTTATATGGTTATTTGTATATATTTCATTATTTTATTTATCATCACTAGATAATATATAAGTGGTGATACAATAAATATATATCACATTGATTATGATTATATTCCCATGTCTTTTCTTCATTGCTTATTTCTTCAACACCTGCTAATGTCTGAGTTTTCAAGGTATGATCATTTCACCATCTGGATTTGGTTCTTGGGCCTGTCTTCTCCCAATGTTAATAGTTTTTCACCAATTTCTTTTTACCTTTTGCTTTCTTGAGAGATTTTATTATTTAAATTTTTGTATTTAAGTATATTTTTCTTGTTTTAGTTTTGTAGTAATCTCCTTTTTTCCTTCGAAGCTTCATCTTAGCATGTATGAACTTTAAGCTGAAGTTTCAATATTATAGTTTCCTAGCACTGGCCAAAAAAAACTTACTTGTTAAAATGAACTTACCAAATGTTCACTAATTCATTAATAAAAGAATTAGAACTAATAAAATAACACAAGATTGATAGTACAGTGTAATATTTGAGATCTGACACAGGAGGCATTTAAATCGCAGGTCAGCCACATATTTACATATGTTGAGAAAGTGACTTCGCTGCTTGTAATTTTGACTTTCTCCTTTATATAATGGAGACAATAATATCTATCTTACAAGAATATTATAAGAATTAATGACACAATCTTTATATAGGGCTTAACAAAAATTCCAGAACACATGGTATCTTCATGACAGAGTGGCTACTTTTTTCATTAATTCATTTGAAAAAAATAATTATTAAAAAAAGGAGGGCTGAGAATTCAGATATTGGTCAGCATACTTAAAAGTCCAATTTAAGTAAAAATTTTGAAGAAAATTTTTTAATCTATTTCCCCTAAAAACCTTCAAAACCCTCCATTCTTAGTAGATATCGACATTATCTCAAAAGGAATAAATAACCTTCTTTTCAACTTGTTTTACTTAATTTTCAGATGTTTTGCTAGTTCTCAAAGATTCTTCTTCATAGGTTGTGAGGAGATGCTAAATTTGTATTTTTGAAGTTTATGAGATCTTCTAAAAATCACAAGCAGTCATTCTTCTAGGACTTTCTCTCCTGATTTTAAACTTTTCAAAGCCTTATCATCTTAATATGTTATTTATTTACTTGTGGATCTGTTTAGTTTCTATAATACCTTCACCCCAAATGAAAGTCACGTGATGGCAGGAATGTAGGTTTTATTCACCATTATATCTTTAGTACTTAGGACTATGCCTGGTACATTGTCATATAATGAATAAATGTGAAATGAGTGAATAAATTCAAATTGGCCATTTCAAGAATTAGGTAATTCTCTGCAGATATTTTAAAGACTAGTTTACAAGGATTGATCTTTCTGGAATAATTTAGATATAAGTTTTCCCAATCCAAAACATTTCTTGAGATTTTATTTACAATGCATTGTTAGTCATTTACTTGTATCTTTTTCTGAAATAAAAATTATGATGGTCGTTAAATATTAGTGAAGAATTTAACCCAATTAGTAGGCACTGCATAAACAATTAACTATTGTTAGTCATCGAGTAGTTTTGTTATAAATATGTTTAAAATAGTTTCTGTGAATAATTAAATGAATTTTTAAAAATTACTGATAGATGTTTTATCAAAACAAGAGTTGAAAAATAAAATAGTCTGGTCTTTTATCATAGCAAAGTTAGCAACTAAGAACTGCCTCATATTTTATGTGTCCAATACTTTAATTAAAGCATGGACACCTTCACTTTTAAACTATAGCAGTAGATATTTCAGCTCTTTGATTACTAATGAGTATGCTATGTCACTTCTCATTTTGTAAAGTACAGCATTACTAGAGGATTTTTATAAAAACAGCCATCAATAATGAAAAATTTAGATGCATCCCAAATCAGTTGATTAAAATGACAGCAGAATTCCACTTACAATCTTGCTATAAATGAACTGCAAATATTCATTCTGAGCTTGAACATGTTACCTTATAAAGTGCCCAGTACACAATACAACAGAAATTAAACGGAAATAATTAATACTTTAAAAAATGATAAAAAGGGTAACTGCTATCTGTTCTCATTAGGGGTGTTAATGCACGTTAAGTGTATTTTATTATAAAATAGTAACAGCTGCCAATACAATAGTAATGTCTTTGAAATTTTTAAATGAAGATTAACTAGACATAAGAGTTTAAATGTGGCAGTAGCTGGATTGAAATTGTACAATTGATAAATGTGCTGAAAATAATGAACTGAACAAATTTTTAACTATATTTAGAATTACCTTACAGTTTTCATGTATATAATGACTCACTTGATGGCTTCATATAAAATTATAAATAGATTAACCTGAGGTATATTCTTAAAACAAAAATTCTTAACTGTGAAACGTTTAGGAGAGTGATACTAAATTTGAGTTACAAAAATGTGGGTTGTATATTTCAAATATTCTCAGTAATATTTGAAAATAACTACCAATTCTTATATTCATCAAAGATATTTTTATTAGAGTTTATGATTTTTGTCATGCATAATGGGTCATTATGAAGAAATGTAAGAGTAACATTAAAATGTGTTTGCTACATTAAGTGAAATAATTTTTCATACAAATGGGTGATCCAGGGTTATTTTGCAATTTAATATTAAATATGATAGAGTATATGATTCTTCAATGACCTCGTTAAAAATAACAAAAAATTGAACATTATTTTTAAACAGAAACATCACTTAATCATTTGAAATATTACATCTGCTGACATATTTATACCGTTTTCATCAAGAAAGACATTTATTGTTCCTCTTATGTCATTCTCATTAACTTGTATAAGACATGCTTATATAACTTAACTAAAATGTAACAAGAGTCTCAGGCTTTCACAAATGCAATTTACAGAACAGCAAAAGATAAGCCGATGCTCACTGTCATACTGAAATGAAGCATCATTGAAAATCACACTTCTTCCTTTCTCTGCTAGCTTTTTGTTTTTTTTCTTCCTAATGTACTTGCAGATGATGAATAATTTGAAACAAATTCTGTCCTAACAATTATACATACTGCTGCACTCCCATCTTCCTGCCAAACTAGATTCAGGCTGAGTAGAGTAAAAACTTGCACAGAACTAAAACTTTCTTGTCAGAGGAGAGTAAATGTTTGAATAGGACTTGTTTTCTGTTTATTGAGGCCTGGGCAGTGATTTGGGGAGGTGGGACAGGGGACTATAAAGCTACCTAGTGCTCCAGCATATACGTTCAGTATAGATCCCTCATTCCAATCAAAAATGCTGATCAAAAAGATAAAATAGATCCAATGCTCAGCAGAGAAGCAGACAATAAATGGTAACTGTTACTGTTATTTCATTAATATTTTTACTAATATTACTAATATTGCAATTACTATTGTTAATATTAATTTTGTCTTAGCTACCGAAATTACCTCCTTTCTCCCCTGGTGAACTATGCCAGTTGTCTCTTGCCAAATGCAGACATGGAAATTAGAAACTTTATAGAGCAGAATCTGTAGTAGTTATGGGTGGAATTCTATCACATACCTCTTGCTCTTTTGCTTGCTAAATTTCATTCTTCCATTTCCTAAACATTTATTGATAGACACTGTTTGAGGTTATATGGATACTAATATAAAAATGAAATGATCCTTGTCTGAAATAAGATTTGAGTTCAACATATATCATCTTCATTACAACCAGAGAATAAGAACTTTTGCATTTTTGCATTCAATATATGCATAGCAGTATGGGAACTCTGCAGTGGGAATGCTTTATTCCCTGGGGAGATCAGTGAAGTTTCTTTGAACTCTTCCACATGGAATAGAGGGTGAGCATGTGCATGTAGGTATCAGACACTCTTAGCTGAGTAAACAGCAGGAGTACAGACAAGATAAGAAAGAGCATGCCATATTTAGGGAATTGAGTGACTAGAGCAGTCAGTGACGAAATAAATTTTTAAATATTTTAAATATTTCTTTTCAACAAGACTTTTTATCCTTATTTTCTGCCTATGAAATTGGTCTGTACCTAACACTGCTGGTGTTGCTAAGACTCAGGTATCATTCACACGCTGCACGCTGGGAAGATTGGCACTTCTGACGTTGACAGATGGTTCTATCTTGATGAGGGTCTTAGGTTCTCTAGGCTAATTTTCCCCCACTGAATGATTAGAGTGCTAACCTACTCTCAGGGATATAAGAAATATATATCCCTGAGAAATATAAGATACGAGAAATTTTGGGAGAAAAAGATTGTATCATTAAAATTTAGAAAAGAATTATTTCATTATACAACTTTTATAAGTACCTTCAGCTATTTATTTTATTCATAGGTTTCCTTGTGGCAGAGTTCACTGAGGTAAGCACTAATTTCTAAAGGTGCAATTTATTTAGTAATGACAAAGATACAAATAATAATCCTGTCAGTGATTCAGAGAGGAAAATGGATACCTTGAGACAAAGCAATTTTGCAATTCTCATGCTTGCAAAGAAAAATATTGCCATAATTCCCTAGTAACAGAGAGTTTTATTTCTGATTTATTTTTTAAATCTTGACTTTTTATACTGGATGTACAGTAGCTATCTGATTTTTTGGAGTCATCATGGACAATCCTAATTCTCTTCTGGTTTTGCATCCAATAGATTTAATCCAAGGATACTTTGAAGTCAGTTGGAGATCCACATGCAAACAATGTGTTTCTTGCCTTGATCACAATGTAGAATTGATTAACTACCTAAGGAGGAATAATACTCAGTTCAAGCAACGCGGAAAGATTTAACGGTTTATAAATGAGCTTCAGTGAAAAGCTTCAACATACATAAAATGACACCATGCTTCAAAAATATATAAACATTTAGGGGAAAAAATTATCTATATTCTCTACTAGAAACAGATATTGTGGTTACGATTAGATTTTTTGTTTAGTTTCTTTTTTAATAGACAATGTAGATTACAAATGCCTGGATAATTTTTTTTTGGAGTAGGCAGATGATCCAGAATTTAAAATATTATTCTTTATAGGTGGGGTTTGCAAACTATGGCCCACAGGCCAAATGTGACCATCACTTGTTTTGTATGGCCTGTAAGCTAAGAATAAGTTTTACATTTGTAAATGGTTGAAAAAAAGAAGAATATTTCATGACTTGTGAAAATTATACAAAATTCACATTTTAGTGTTCATAGTAAAGTTTTATTGGATCAGAGCCACTTTCATTTATTCGCATATTGTCTGTGACTACATTTGTGCTACAGCACCAATGGTGAGTAGTTGGGACAGAGACAATACAGACTGCAAATCCTGAAAGATTTACCGTATGGCCCTATGCGGAAAATGTTTGCCAACGCTTGCTTGAAAGTAAAGGAACTACATTCAGAGATATTCAAAATGGCTCAAGAGAATTCACAATGCATTAACTTTTATGTAACTTCATCTGATAAATTTCAGTTAACTAATATGAATAAAATTATGAAAACAAAAAGAAAACAATAATTTTTGTTTGACTTCTTTGTATATAAAAAAAGTGTACTTTTTGGTTTTTTGGGTTTTTTTTTATTTTTTTTTGGAGCCTGAGAGTAAATAGTTTATAGTCATAGGAACAAACAAGCCCATGAGATTGGGCAAGAACAGAAAATGAATTTACCCAAGAATGGGCAGGAGGAATTCAGCACAAGAAATAAGCAACAGCTAGCAGATGGCTTGCATTAACATCAGTAAGGAGAGATGTTAGCATCCAAAAATTCAAGTATCATATACTTCAGAAATTAGAGTTGCAATCCACAACTCTGAAGTAGGCGTTATATCTTTTATAAACAGATAATAAAAAACTAAAACAGGTTAACCTCTAAGTACCAGAACTAAATCTTCTGATAATAAATTCACTTTATCTCAAATTGAATTGCAATGCAACCTCCACAATGGGCAAAAAATGTAGTCTCAATGCTGAATACAAAGTCAGGAACAAAAGCTCCAAAGAAAACCCATGGACACTGTATCACCTCGCTACAGGGTTTGGGGACTAAATACTCTCAAATGGTTGAAAGTACACTTAGGTAAATAAGAATAGTATTCTTAATGGATCCACTTCCTATCTTCCAAATAATAAGTCACAATATTTAGGTGAGATGGCTGGGGGAAAAAAAACTATATCATGTCAAATTTCTGTAGTAGAGCCTTTTGTTTTTTGAAAAACTAAAATTATTTTTTCTAGTATTTCTTCTATGCTAAATATGAATAGGAAAATTTACTCTTTTATAGGAACTATATAGACTCATGCTCTGAAAAATTTTTTAAAGGTATTTATTAGTTCCATTTTAATTTTTGACAAGCCTCCTGCTCTCTTCTCAGTAAAAATAAAAAGTTTGGGAGACAAAAATTTCTCCCAATTACTTTTAATTTGTCAGTTCTCCCTGGAAAATGATGGTCTACTTTTTTATGCTCTGTTCTCTCTCACTTTTCACAATCAGGAGCTACTTGGAAACTCTAATTTTCTGGTTGTCCATTATTCAGTATAGTTTTGAGTTTGTAAAAAATATGCATCTCCCTCTCTTCACATGCATGCTCTTCTGAGCACAACAATGCATTTTATTGAAGCATGAGAGAGAATCATCTCTTATCTACTACAGCAGTGGAAAATGCCTTGGAGAGACTTTTCAGAGCTTTATCTCTACTCCTGGGAACTCTGCTGTCTGCCTGTCTGTAACCTGGGACCTCCTGGACGTCTACCTTTTAAATATTTCTCAGGGCCATCTTCACCTCTGAGAGAGTCAACAACCACACAAAGAAAGCAAGTGAATAGAAAAATGTAAAAAAGTCACACTTTGGTGATGGCTTCTTTAAGTAATATTGTATCATTATCAAAATAGATACAAAATTAGTATTATTTTAGCTAGGACATTTCTAATTTCTCTTTTATCCCGGCTCCTTGTTTTGCATATTTTTGTCAACTCCAGGCAGATTTAAAGCATCAGGAATCGGTGGAGTTCCCACCATTTCTGTACGGGGAGCTGACTGGCAGCTATCTGACTAGAGTGCCGGCAGCGTGTGAGGAGGGGTGAGAAGGGTCCTTCAAGAAGGCATGTGACACTCCTATTTTCACTGTTACATTTGCAAAAGCAACTTACTATTTTTACTAAAGCATCTTAGTGCTGGCTTCAGGAGTGAGGATGTGGAGTATTTTAATTGATTTTTTTTGAAATTGTGCTTGTAGAGCAAGGTGGCTGTATTTCCTTGGGATTTGTTTTATTCCAGATGTGGGGTATGTAGGAAGTAGAAGGTGAACACTTCGGAAGGGGGCCTACCTGCTCTGCCCAAGCCACCTCCAGACATTGTCCTCTGAGCACGCGCTGGTTGAAAGATCATTTTGTTAAAGCATTTTGAAAGCAAGAGTTAGAGCTGAATTGTGGTGATGTATTTCTTAATTCTTTCTTAAGACATACTCATGTGTTTATATCAGGGAATTAAGTCTATGTTGTGATAGTCTATTATTGGTTGCATCCTCTAAAATAATTTCCATTACAAGGAACACATTGTATTGTTCTTTAGTATGTCCCCCAGAACATGGGTGGAAAATTAGATTTCGGAGAGTGCTGTAGAAAAATTCAGTAAAGTTTCTATGTCCGTCGTGACGTTAAGGCATTATTTAATTGTTATGTGTTTCTTACCTGTGTGACACTTGCGCTGCACCTCTTTGCTCAGACTTCTCCCGCTCAATCTTCAGATTAAAAAACTTACAATATTAGGCGTCAAATTATAAAGAATAACAAGCACATGTATCTATCATACTTTTTGAGAAACAGCACATTCTGTATGTGTGAGGCCGCTGTGTTCTCCCAGAGCCCATCCTTCTATATCCCCTAGAAGGTACCCTAACATGTGTGATCATTATTAGCTTAATTTTATTTGCAGTTTTAGCTTATATGTATGTATCCATCAAAACATACTGTCTTTATTTTTTCATTACATAAGTGTTATACTTCTTTACTTTTTTGTTTAACCTATTTATGATTTATGATTAATAATTATTTATTTTAATGTGTCAGCTAATGTTCACTGATTTCCATTGCTCTACTGTATAATTTTAAGAGATTTTTATCCATTGACCAGTCTACAAATATTTTTTCACAATACTTTTGGCTGCTGTTGTGAATTTGGTGTGTGTGTGCAAGGTTTTCTTTAGGATGTAAGCAAAGGAATAAAATTTCTAAGGAATAGGATATGTGCATTTTTAAACTTATGAAGACAGTTTTGGACTGTTAACTCGTATGCCACTTTGAACCATTTTTATTTATTTATTAAATGGTATAGGACAATTTTATTTTTTACTGCTCCATGAGTAAGTTTTGTTAAGTTTGTTTTTCTATGAATTCACTCATTTTGCCTAAGATTTTATTGGCATATAATTGCTCATAAAATTATTCTTTCTTAATTTTTAATCTTTATGTCTATACATATAGGCATGTTCCTTTTTCGTTTTTGCCTTTGATTAATATTACCAGAGGTTTGCCAGTTTTATCAATATTTCCAAAAAAACTGGCTTTTGACTTAACTTTTAACTTTTAACTTTGAGTTAAAAATCTCATGTAAATATAGATTTTTTTTTAATTTCACAAGGTATAATTCTCTTATTTGTTATTGTCTTCCTCCATAGTTTGGAGGGTTTATTTTAGTGCTATTTTTCTAATTTCATAAACTAGGTATTAAATTGTTAATTTTCAGGCTACTGTCTTTTCTAACAGAAGCATTAGGTGTAATTCTTTTTTTTTAAGGCACTTTAGCAGTTATTATATGTTTGGGTTACCACACAGTATTCAACATTTTCCCAATTATAATTTGACTTGGGTCAGAATGAGTTATTCGAAAATGTATTTTTAAATTTTCAAATGTATAAGTTTTTCAAGTTATTCTTTGTGATTGATTTCTAACTTAGAATATCAAATAATATTATTTTTTAGAAATTTGTTAAAAATTGCTTTATGGCCTAGTGTGAGGACTGTTTTGGTAAACATTCTTTGCTTGCAAAAAGCAAAAGGTGCTCTGCAGTTGTTGGGACAATGTTCTGTACATGATTAACAAAGCAAACCTATTAATTATCTTTAAAATTATCCAAAGCTTTACTAACATTTCTGTTTGATTAATTTAGCAATTATTGAGTGACAGTCTTTAAAAATCTACTGGGCTAATGATAAAGTTGTAAATTTCTCCGTGAAGGTATCACAATTTTTGGTTCATATGTGTTCAAAACATGATATTAGATGCATATAACCAGTATATCCCAGTGCATTAAGCGGTTTATCATTATGTATTGATACCCTTCATATCTAGGAACTTTTTTTTTTTGCCATACAATTATTTTTGTCTGAGATTAATGTATCCAGAAAGCTCTCTTTTGTTTAGTGTGTTTTTATTTTTTTTCTATTAATCTTTATATATCATGTTTTAGGCTTGTTGCTTAAAGTGTATAAAACTAGACTTGTTTTAAAGTGTATAAAACATGATAATCTTTGTATTTTGTGGATAATTAATTTCACTTCATTAATTTTGGCCATTATTTTATTTGAGTTTATTTTTATCCTCTTGCTTTGGGTCTCTCCCTGTCCTGCTCACCAATTTTGTTTGATCACTAATACTTCTTCTATCTCAGACATTCTTTAAAAATTCCATTAGTACAAATCAGTTGTTAATAAATCCTTTCAGATATTTTGCTCCAAAATTTATTTTTTGCCCTCATTTTTGAAAACATAATGGCTACATTCTAGGTTAGTAGATCTTTCCCCTAGCATTTTAAATGTAGGTTTTTTTATGTAAATACTTTAAACTCAATTCAGTAAATTTTAAATATTTACAAATATATGTGTTCCTACCTTTATTATTCTGGGGAAAAATCACAACTAAGTTACTCTTTGACTCATTCATGTCCTGTCTTTGTGGCTGCTATTAAGTCCTTCTCTTTGACTTTGTTCTAAATTTTCACTAAGTTGCATTCAAGTGATAATGTATTTTTATTTTACTGCTTGGAATTAGCATGCTTTGTGAATATGAACATTTATATCTTTCATTTGTTTTTGAAAATTCAAAATCATTATCTATTGGAAAGATATCTGTATCCCATTCTCTCTCTCTGGCTTTTATGTCCTTCTGAGATTACAAATAGATATATGTTACCCTTTATCATGTTATTTTCCAGTTTTCTTAACCACATTTCCATATTTTCTATCTACTTATATTTCATCTCCACGATTAGTTTAATTTTTTTCAGATTGATCAGTTTATTGATTCTCTTCTCTGACTCATCTAATCCGATGTTCAGCCTATTTGTTGAAAGCTGTATTTCAAGTAGTGAATTTCTTTTTATAGATGTTCTACTTGTTTTTCGAAGTAAAATATTTATTTTCCATTTCAGTTTTTAAAACATATTGAAAATACTATTTTATATTCTGTAACCAAGTGATACAATACATGGAATGTTTATCAATCTGGTTTTTTTTTAATATATTTTTGGTTATTGTTTTCCTGACGGTTTTGAATGTGACATCTTGTGTCTTCCAATTTTTACCATTGCTATTTGGTAAATTAGCTTGTATTCACTGGACCTTTCCAAGAGAATTATTTGAGATTAGGTTTGCTAATAACTTTATCAGTAGAGTGCTTGCATTGGTTACTGCCACTTTCATAATTACTATTATAGAAGAAGGTTAGAGAAAAATTTTATATTGAACATCTTTGATCCGTCAAGGTAGTGCGAATTTAGGCTCCAAATCCATGTGAGGGTTTGCACATAATATAATAATATAATAAAATGCCTAGTAGAGTGGGTGTTTAATACATTGTATCTGTTATTCAGAATAATTCCACTGTTAGAGGCAAGTTCAGAGACATCCTAGGTGGCGGCTGATTTCGTGGTGGAGACAAAGTATATATGACCTTCAAATTTCCTCCATTTGGAATACTAAGACTTGAGGACCAAATTCTGCCCACAATTCATTTAAGGAAATGGATCCAACCTCCCAGTGTAATTGAATGGTCCAAAATAGTGGACTTAGAAAATAAGACAGTGGCTCTGGAGTCTTCTCATATACTTTGCCCTTTGAACTCCCAGATATAAGATGGAGATACAATTACATACTTACCATTAACTTATTTTTCCCTTTCTCAGTGGAAGAGGAAAATCACCTGAGAGGATTTTATAAAATAGTAAAGTTACACTTGAATTTTGAACTTTGTCACGCATGATCCCTTTTCAAGGTAGTAGAAAACTGAAAAGCCTCCTTTTCTTCCATGGCCAAGGACTGTTGATTCCTCTTCTCTATTCAGCAATCTTTGCTTGAGCTGTCTTGATGAAGTATTCTTAAGTCTGTTATATAAGAAAAAACATAGACGGTCAGTTCGAGATTTAGAAAGAGGAGGCAATTGCTTTATCCTTTTTAAAGGATAAAGATTCTAAAGAATGAAAAATGGGAATGGAATCTCCCTCACTCTAACATTAATAATAAAATAATTAGGAAAATAACTACAGATATAAGTGAAATAATAATGTTCTCTTTCTAGCCTCCATTTTTCTTTCATATTTCAAGAGTCTGTCTTTTCACACCAACCATTTCAAAAGCCTGTCAAGTAACAACCAGAACTACATATTTCTTAGTATATATTCTATACTTAGGATAATTGTGTGCTTAGCTTTCAAATTACCATTTCAATTACAATGCAAATGGGCACATGCAAGCAATTTTATTTAAATGTATTACCTTTCTTTGCCTATTGCATTGTCATGGAGCCACTCTCTTCTATTTGCATTTCTGCAGCATTCAGGAACTAATATTTGCAATTACAGGGAATGAGAAATTGTGATTTGGCCCATAGAAGTTGGCTTCTTTTAATATTCTTTTTCCACTGTTAAACTCTGAATGATATCATCATTTCTGTTTCTATCATTTACATTTTTTTCATTACCTGTAAGCAATTCCAAATATAATATACTTTTTGGATTAAAGAGGCTCCATGGTTCTTTCATAGTTATACATGTCAAATATTTTGCACTTCTGATTTTTACATTTTCTGTCACTGGAAGGAGGTGAATATACTTTCTGCAAAATTCATATTTTATGCTATATTTAATTTTTTCAAGCCATCTAGTTCAATTCCTTCTTTCCCACTCTGAAGAACACTATATGCCATCTAAACAATCACAATTTAAGGTTGAAAAGTGAGGAAATTTTAATAGCTCCATCTTCACTCTAAGTTTTGGCATTTAAAAATATGTATAATTTTTCTAACTTTTGTAAAAAAAATTTCCTGCTTTATATAGCTTTTGCTTTTAACTCCAAATTTGAAAAACAAGAGGAGTGAGGTATATAATGGCTATAATATCCTAAAATGACTATCCAAGGTGCTACCATCAATCAGAAGCTAAGCCAATAACTGAGCTAAAACTCAGTTTGTTCCTCTCTGCCAGACAGATTTTTGTAGTTTCTACATCTGATATTTTAATTAATGAAATCAAGTTGTGTATTTTCTTTTTCACCAAAGAAGACAATGATGCTTTGAATCTGTTAATTGCATATAAGAGCCAGTAGTGGGTAACAATGTTGTCTCTTGATATTCAATATTCAAAGATTTGCACTGAAAATTCTCAACACAGAGAAATCTGTGGAGGGGAAATTACTGGGAAAACAGAAAATCCCTCCCACCAAAATTCTTGTTTTCAACATAATTTCATTATACTTAGGAAGTGTATGTATATCTTCTATTACTACTAACCTTAGCTGCAGAACGCTTAAAGGCAAATGACTGAATTCTACAGAATAGCTTAGTGTTAAATGTTGTCTAATCAAATATAAACCCTATTTTTTTATTTTACTATAATGATAAAGTCATTTACTATCTTTATGTATCCCTCTATTGATCAGGTGAAAATAACAGCATTTCACACCTCTCTACTGTAGGCAATTTAATAAATTATTAATATTTATTGAGTATCTTAAACTACTGCCTTAAAATGTGTACACTAATAGATAGTGGTATGTGAGGAAAAAAAGACTTCAAGGATGACCTCACCTGTGTTACAACATTGACTTCTGCACAACTCAGATAATGGCTGATGGGTTTTTCCACGTAACCATAGTTAATATATGTTTCTCCAACCCACTGCTCCTAGCAATCTCCTTTGCTTTTCAAGGAAACCCATCAATATGCTTTAGAGGCACTTCATCATTATCCCTTCTACTCTTTGCAAACAGTCAGTAAGAATATATTTGAGGCCTTCTAGGGCTATATCCATTTCTCACTTTCCTCTTAAATTGTCTCTTGCAGTTAAATAGAAGGAAATGAGCTAGCTAAGTGCACAGCTTACATGTACTCAATCAAAAATGAAATTTTACCCAACTCTTGATTATACAGGCTCTGTAGGGGGAAATTCAGAGACATGAGAGCCACAGTCAGAGATTAGTGACTATTAAACACTATGTATTCAAATAAAGTGACTTTTTATTTATATTGTACATGCTCTATGTTAATGAAAACATTACATTTTCATTATGTATAATTTTAATTTGAATTTAATTTTAAATACAATTTTCTACATAGTTATTTCCCATATAATATAATTCAAGGACTGTAGTAGAAACATACAGATATATACAGAATTTTAATATGCAAGAATTTTAATATACATAAGAATTTTTAATATGCAAGGAATATTGCATCAATACTTAGAGTGAGGTACTATTAGAGAACACCAGAATTTGGAGCCATTCACTTGAAAAACAAAACAACATGCTTTAGCTATGCTGAGGCATTAATGTGTGCATACCTAAAACGATCAATAATATATTGGAACTCATTAACCATTTATTGAATGCTCACCATGGGCTGATCACTATGCTCAGAATTGGATGTGCAAAGATCAATGGGAAGCAATGCTTGCTCTCAAGGAGTAACAAAAATATAAATAATATTATAGAAAAAAATGCTAAGAAGTACTATAAGAGCTATTGAAGTACACAGAAATCAGGAAAGGAACTGCAGAAATGGCAACAGGTAAGATGAATTTTGAAGAATAGTTAGGAATTTTCCATGTAAATAAGAGAGGGAGGGACTTTTAGGGCAAAGAGGTGATTTAAAAAATTAAAACACATGATATGCTCCCAAAACAAGATGTTCTAATTAATTTGATAGGGGAAGAGAATATGAGAGAAATAGAGCTGGTGAACAAATAATGAGGGTAGAAAAGGTAGATTGGAGTCAGATTTCAAGCAACCTGAATATCAGAATAAGAAATTTGGACTTCAGTCTCAAGGGAATGAAGAGGCAGCAGAGGATTTTAAGCCATATTGTCGATCAGTGGTTCTTAAAGCGGTGTAAGGAGTAGGAAGTGCTTTTGTCTCCCGGGGTCATTTGGGAGTGTATAGGGACATTTTTGGTTGTCAAAACCGCATGTGCTACTGGCATCTAGCGGATAGAAGCCAGGGATGCTGCTAAGCATCCCACACTGCACGGGACAGCCTCCACAGGATTATCTGCTCTGAAATGCCAATAGTGCTGCTGTCGTAAAACGCCGATGTAGCCAATGAGGCAGTTTAGAAGAAGTCTACACAGTGGACTGCCCTTTTTGGAGGCCATTGCTATAGTTCAAGCAGAAAACAAGAAAAACCAGAATTAAGGGACTAAAAGTACTTCAAAGGAGACCCAGTGGATAAATACTTAAAAATATGCAACTTTACAGCTTATCCAATACAGATTTTGAGATAGAAGGATAACTCAAAAATGACTCTGAGTTTTTCAAACTTGGATGATGTGGGGAGGTTGTGGAGTTAATCAAGTTGGGGTAATTACAGAAGTTTAATTTATGAGGTGCTGAGTTTGGGATTTCTGTGGGTTCATCACATGGAGACATATGGTAGGCAATTAAACACAGAGCTGGGACTCTGGAAAATAGTTCATTGATTCAGTCAAACATCAAACATTTCCTGAATGTTTCAATCCAGGCAAGTGGAATCGTGAAACAATAAGACATAACAGGTACCCTCATTCAACTTACCGTACTCTTCAGTCAGGAAAACAGATAAATAAAGTTATAGCTATATAGATAGCATTTGTCATTTTTTCCTAAGAAATTAGTAATAAAATTAGTAACAAGTTTTTAAGATAATATTAACATGAGATGACAATGGTGTGGTGAAATAGGCAATCTCATACAATTCTAATGGGAGTGTTACATAGTATAATATCTTCAAATGGTAATTTGTCAATGTATTAGAGAAGCTCATCTTTTGGCCAAGTCATTAAAGTTCTATAAAATAGGCCAGGCACAGTGGCTCATGCCTGTAATCCTTGCCCTTTGGGAGGCCAAGGTGGGAGGATTCCTTGAGGTCAGAGTTCGAGACCAGCCTGAACAAGAGCGAGACCCCGTCTCTACTAAAAATAGAAAAATTAGCGGGCCTCATGGCACACACCTGTAGTCCCAACTACTAGGGAGGCTGAGGCAGGAGGATTGCTTGAGCCCAGGAGTTTGAAGTTGCTGATGCCACAGCACTCCACTCAGGGCAATGGAGTGAGACACTGTCTCAAAAAAAAAAAGTTAATGAAATAATTAGAAATGAATTAAAGCTTTCATGTGACAGGATACATATCAAAACATTATTTATAAAAGTGAATAATTAGAATGCCCCTAAATTGTTGTATTGTGAAATTAATTATCATTTTATGAGAGTTAACACTAAAAAGACATTAAAAGTATGGCTAGTGGCATGGGAAAATACCTGTGGTTTAAGACTAAGTGGAAAAAATAATTCAGTTATTTAAGTATATCTTATAGGTAGATAGATAAACATATGAAATGAAAAATAATTTTAAATTGATTATATGAAGGTGATAGGATAAAAAGTAATACAAATACCACTTTTTAAATATTGTTATTCTCTGTGTTGTATGAAGAATGATTGGAATACACTGCTTTTTATGCAAGGATACAGTGTTTGAACTGCATCTTGAAAGCAATCAGAAGCTGTTGAAAGATAGAGGGATGATGCTACACACACAGACACACACACACACACATAATACTATACATGCACCCACACACACTGTGATTGTATAGCTAAGTCTAATACATACAGTTCTATGTATACACAGATACAAATGTTTATGAGACCTGTGTAATCGCCTCTTGTACATTTACATATGCTGACTTTTTTTTTTTTAACTGAGACTTTGAATTCATTGAGATGTAAGTTTCAACTTAACAAAATACACAGATAAGAAAAAAGGCACAGAAAGAATTAGAAAATACCAAATCTATAAAGGGCAACAGGCAGGCATAAACGAGCAAACAGATACTTGGAAAGTTAAGGGAAATGACAAGATTACAACTAGAGGTTCTTTGTTGAGTCCAAAACAAGTTTTCCATGCCTAAAACACAGGCAGCTTTATGTTTTTAGAGGGAAAAAAGAAAAAAAAAACATAAAACCAATTGGCCAATTTTCCTTTAAATTCATAGATCATCAAATTCAATTGGATAATCAACACCTCTTTGCAATCATCCTGTTTTAGCATTTTCTATTCACATACTTTGAGATGATCAATTTTATCCTTCTCCTAAAATCTCTCCCCAAGCCTCCCATCTCTTCATTGCCAGTGTCCTTTCCTCTCCCTTAATGGAGAAATGGAAGTCACTGGATGGCAGTCTCCTCATGGTTCACTCTATCTTCAGCTTTTTTGCTTCTACACCAGTCTTTTCTATCTTCTTGTTAAAAGTCCTCTCGAATTTTCTGGACCTCATTTCCCAACCTTATTGAAAGACTTTTCTCCCTTTATTATCCGTCTCTTACTTGTCTTAAAAGCACATTCTACATTTATTCTGTCACCTGTTCCTCCCTTCTCATTAATTCCTCTCTCCACCCCAAACTAAATTCTGTCCCCAACAGTCCACTGAAACTTCTCTCATCAGTGTCGGTAATGAATATGGCATTATCCTGTATGTCCTGATCACATAATCGTAGATTTTCTAGCAGGTTCAACACAGTTGTTTGTGTCCTTCTGAAAGCTCTTCCGCAGAGCCACACCAATCTTTTGACTTTGCCAAATCTTGCATTAGCATCCTTTTCTGTCTTTCCCCTACCTGGTCTTTGCAGGTGAAATCTTTTCCACTTGTATTCCTTTATCTGAAGCCATATTATTTCTTGGGTTATGTCTTTTGCTCATGGTTTTAAATACCATCTACTTATTCATAATTTTTATTTTTTTATGCCAGCCTAGACATCTTTTCTGATTTTTAGGTGTGTTTATACAATTGAGTTTCCCTGGAAGTCTCATAGTCACCTCCAATAAAACATGCCCAAACCTGGGCCCTTCAAGCCCCCTAAACTGGTTTCTCCCCCATAACAGTAAATGGAATCATCCATCCAAGCAGTAGCACAAATCACTTACCAAAGATTTATTATTTTGAGTGCCTTCTAGACACTCCCCACATCGAATCCGAGTATGTAGGTTCTACCTGCATACTATCTTCTGTCAAGCCTTGCTTCCCCGTCTCTACTGATGACATCTCTGTCTATGCCAATATCATTTTTTGCCTGAAATCCTGCAATACCCTACTAACCAATCTTCCTATTTCAATCATGCCTTCCCTCTCCTGCCCTAACCTGAGTTTCATTATCTACCCAGAAACTAAAATCATCTTTGAAAAATATGAATCAGATCATGTTGCTCCCCTGCTAGTTTCTTTCCTGGCTCCCTACTAAACTTAACATGATGTGCAGTCTGTCTCCCCAGTCTTCAAGGCCCTGCTTGGATCCCTGATTCACCTCTCTAACTTCAGTTTCTAATCCTACACCCTCCTTCCCAGCCCTCTGGCTGGGACACACAAAGGGAGGTCTTTTCTGCCTCCAGGCTTTTAATTTTGCTTTTCCATATGCCTGGAATGCTTTTCCCTGGCCTCTTCACACTGCCTTTCTTTCTATATTTTGGGTTTTTTTCAATATTATCTCCTCAGAAATGTACTTCTTGACTAATATATAGATAAACATTTTTTTTGTTTTCATTTCAATGCATTATTTGTTCCTATCACCAAAAATCATAAATTATGTTTATTTATTAATGTATTTGTTTATTGCCTTTCTTGACTTCCAGAATGTTATTCTCTTAGGACAGGAACATTGTCTTGTGCAAAATTGTAAGCATGGTACCTACAAGAATACCTGATACAATCAAGTGTAAAGTTGCTCTTTTTTCAATAAACAGTGAATGAAATAGTGTAAGTAAAATAACTGAATAGGACATGTTAGAACATCAGGAGTTATATACTGAATTTGCTAATGTTATCTTTAGTAGACCGTATGCTACATGTTTCTCTTGGCTTCTGCCAAATAAATAAGGAACTGCATTTTAATTATCTATAACTTACAAATCTGTGTCAGATTTGAAGTGATTTAAAATATTAAAATAACCTGGAGTATTCTCATATATATTAATTCTTATGACAAATAATTGCATTTGTATTTTGATGGTAAAATTACAACCATTTGTCTTGAACATGGCACAGATTTGAACAGAATTTCATTGAAAACATGAAGAGAATTTGGCTCCTATCTCTGTGATTTAATATCAGACAGTTTGCATTGAGAGCTCACTTGTAGTATGTCTTCTGGGTAGCAGCTGCAGCTGTGGTTTGCAGGGGCAACTGCTGTTTATATTTCTGTCTCTTCACCTGAGAAGCTATACTTTGTCTTTGTTGCCATTGAATCATGACCACTTAGATTACTGCATGCTCCATGATGCTGCCATCTCCTAGCACTAAATAGCATACGCTGTCTTGTTCAAAGTTGTATTTCAACACTATGTTTCCCCTCTACATTTTAGATGAACTTACTTTTGCTCCTAACACTACATTCCTTGAGTTATAAGAGTTTTAGAAGCATAATAATACCAATGATGAGGATGGCAATGAAGATGATGATGAATTTGGTTGTGGTGTTGATGCTTTAAATGAAGTGTATATTGATTCTCTACACATACTGAACCCTGGCTATGATGCTATTTGGATGACTTTAATTAGCATCTGCTTAATTAATCAAAGTAAGAGTTAGAGATGCTTCTTTATTCCATTAAGGATGTATTTTAAAGAAGGATCAGAACCCATCTGGCTCTCGAATTCTGGGTTTTCTTCAATCTATCAGCCTCTTCTCTATGGTGCTTATTTAGTAATGCTTTCGCTTGCCTTCCAGTGGGCCACACAAAAAGGGAAGAATGTTTTAGTTAGAAAGGAAACACTTTTCATTCACTAATCGTGAATTAAATGCTATATACTATGACAAGAATTGCCAATACTGTGCTAAATGCTTATTTAACAATTATAATATGTAGTATTTCTTTAATTTTTAATCTATGTTAATGAGTTGCTAACATGGAAACTATATATTTTATTTATCTGTAGCATTACACAAATGTGCTTAATCCTTTTTTCTTAAATGAAATTCTGTACTCTCTACTATAATTAAAAAGCTTATGTTTCTGTAAAAATAGATTCTTACCTAGCTCGAAATTGTAAAGTAAACAAAAATAATTACACATGCGTTTCTATTTGGTTTGTAGTTTTAAGAACATTTAATTATAGAGAACTGGTTTATCCTACCTTTTCATCATAGAAATGTATCTATCCATTTATCTATTTTTAATAATATCTTAAGCAGTCATGAACTCTTCATCCAGCCAAATAACTTCCATTTACCTGTATGTTATTTTCCTTTGCCATTTTCTCTATTTCATTTAAGAAGTTGTTACAGTAAGTATTTTATACCAGGAGAAGTCACATACTTTTTTATTAAATTTGTCTTCAGAAATTTGCCTATTTCTGAAAATGTAAATTTGAAACATCAGTGTTGATAATTACTAAAAGGCCAGGTTCTGTGGCATGTACCAGCAGTCCCAGATACTTGGGAGGCTGAGGCAGGTGGATCACTTGAGTCCAAGAGTTAGAGGCCAGCCTGGACAACATAAGACACCCATCTCAAAAAAAAAACAGTAACTAAAAACATTAGAATTTGTTCTGTTGTTTGGTTTTTGGCAAATTTCAATTGTCATTGTATCCTTAGCGGACTAAATAGCATTTTTTATTTGTTTCCAAGAGATAGGTAGAGGTCAGACAATTATTAAATCTACTTCATATACATATTAATACTTGACATGTAGTATGATTTAATTTGTGGGTTTAACACATGGGATCCTATAAATTATTTAATTAAAAATTACTTTTGTGGATATATTACATAAAGATTGTGCCTTTATAAAACTATGCAAATTATATTCTGATAATTATTATTTCATAATACTGAGTTTCATATGTCTCTGTCTTCAATGTTCATGGATATATAATTGTTCTCTTAATTTCAATGATTAATTTCTTCTGAGGCCTTGCATATTTAACACATATTCTCAAATTGCCATTCCTTAAGTGACTTCAAATTTTGTATTATTTTGAATAATACAACAGGAGTCTCAAACAATAAAAGCCAACTATTAGGATCCTTTGCATTCCAAAAGAGAAAAATGTTAAAAATGACTCAATCAACATGTTTTTGCTAAAATCCTATTTTAGGATTAGTGGTAGAGAGTACCATAAATGAAGAATAAAATATTGTGTAATATAGATAATTATAGCCATTTCACCTTTGAAGAGATCTCTTCAGATTCTTTCATTTTATAAAGTGTAGCTAATTTTCAGGAAAGCAAAATGACTTGTTCAGGACCACATAACTTATTAGCAAGAGGCTTAGGGTTAGAACCACAGTATCTTGTTCAACAGACTCAGAAAACATTTAAGTTGTGCAAGAATTACAGGAATATTCCATCTTGGTCTAAAGTTATTAAGCAATTATTTTTTAGTCTAAATTCCTTACCTGTACTTCCCAGAGTGAAGTCTAGTGAGATGCAGTGAGAAGAACAAAGACCTTTCAACAATAATAGATCTCAGTTTGAACATCAGCCCAGACAGTGACCATGTGCCCTTGAACAAGTTTATAATATCTCAGAGTTTTTGTTTCTTCATCAGTAAAACAGATTTTGTGTCTCAGAGATAATAAAAGGTATACAGTTTAAGGCACTGTCAGAATCTAGAGATTTTTCAATCAATGCTAATTTTCTCTTTTTTTTCCCAATGTGGTGCAATTACATTTACAAGCGGATAGTCTTGCCTTCCTAGCTAAGGGATGTAAGCAACAATTAGATATAAGTGGAAGAACAGGTGAAAAGAAGTCAGGTTAAAGAAGTGATTCATTTTGTTCCCAAAATGTGTGCTAAAGAAATAAGAGGAAGCTTTCTAAATTCACAAGAATTCATTGGTAGAAGTGATTTTATAACTGACAAACAACAGAGTTAGTTAGAATGGTAAGGAGATAGAAAGGGGCTAATTAGAGTAGAGCAAACTAAATCATAATCCCATTCACTTCCCAATTCTGTTAATACAATCCACAATCCTTGTATAAAAAACATTTTGATTGACAACTCACTGTTTTTTGCAAAGAAGGTACTTTGTCTACATAACAAACATACAATTAAAGTCATAAATGGGGTCTTGAGATTTCATATATCTTAATATATATGTCCCCCATTTTGAGGTAGAACCACATTTTATGCTGAGAACTATGAAAACATATTTGTTTATGACACTGTGTAGAATAGAATTGCTATAATTTCTTTTATTGCATTTGAGGCCACTCCACTGAGTATATTGAAGTACCCACAAAATATCGATTCTTGAAATTCTCTTTTAACTGATGGAACAGCTAGCCAAGAAGACCAATCCTGACCACTGCCTGGAATGCATGTGTGACTGAGAGTCCTTTTCTCCATCCAAGAGCAAATGGAAACTTGGTCCTGGAATTGCACTTATTTGATGGATATTTACAATGAATATTAGTGTTAAAATTAAAGAATAAATATAAGGAAGTTACAGCTTACAGTGGGGAACATAGATTGAAAAGAGAAATTGTCTCTGAACAATAAAAAATACATGCAAAATCTGTGATCTTACTTTTACTACTGACTATTTCAAAATCAAATCATGCAAAGATCACGGTCACCTCTATATATAGATAGCCTGATATAACTGATTGTTCTGCATCAGCCTTTTACTCATTTCTTTCAAACAAAAAGAAAAAAGAAAAAAACAAAACACTTTGGGCACCTGAAGATTCCCAAGTCTAGAAACATTAGCTTTTTAAGAAAAGTCTTTTCCAGAAAAATTTTATTTTTTTCTATTTTTCAAGTCATCATCAAACTGTCAAATATTTAGATTGCCCACACAGTGCCAGTCATCTGAAAGAAAGCTGAGCAAACTTAATCAATACAGGCAATCATTAGGGTGTTTTGTCTGCATGGCAAATCCAAACATCTGTGCATATTCGAACATGTGAATGTTACTAAAATATCTGGAGAACCCATTGAATTTTTACAGTTTTAACAAGAATATGTTTTTCCATTTGACATAGACTCATATTGTCAGGTTTATCCAGCCCTTTTTTAATTGATTTAATAATCTGTCATTACTTCATACTTATTGATAGTTTAAAGACTGCACATTTTTCCTAATTTATAATTCATTTGGATAAACTATTGCTTTAAGTAGAGTTACTTTAACTAGTTTGATGAAATATACAGTCAATAGAGTCACAGCAAATATGTTTTAGTATATAAACTAGGAACAAAATATAATATTTAGGTAATACATTAGCATGAGGTTGCATAAGACAACTACAGAATAACCAACTCCCTTCTTCCAACTACTATCTTAAGTGGGATGCACATTTTATTCCTGTACAGTTCAATGCTGTAGGGAATATTTTTATAGTTTTGCAGAGATAATGGAAATACTGATAGTCAAAAGTACCAATATACCTCCTTCCACCAGCAGTGTGCTCTATTATGTTTTATGTACCACTTAGGTCTTACCGAAGAACATATCTGAATAATTTACTAAGTAAATACTTCGAAAATAAATAAGACAACTAAGAGATATTCCTGACCAATACGCCAAGTCCAGTTATATGTGTAGGTTGACAGTTTAATACTGAGTTATAATCCAGAAAAGCTGAAATGTTCCAGCTTAAGTTTTGAGGTGTTTCACTCTTTTTGGAGGGACGTGAGTAGTGGCTGGCTCCTAGCCCACATCACAGACCTGGTGAACATATTGGGCAAAGAAGACAATCATTAATCAAGAACTTCACCTGCCTGAGTCTCAGGGATGGAGAATTTCCATTTACCCTTTGAGAAGTCCTCTGCCATATGCTATTTGGAAAGGCTTGTCTCCTCTAGATGCATTCCCTTCACATCTAAAGGTAGCATTATCATTCTCAAAATGGGAGATTAGTCTATGCTAGTTATTATATTCTAGTCATATAGTAACCAGCTGTTCTGGTTCATCTGAGATACTGTAGAATGATTTCTTGGCATACACAATTTCAGTGCTACAACTAGGAAATCTCCAGGCCAGCGAGGACATATTGGTAACTCTAAGTCTAGAATAATAGGTTCATTTCCTGAGGTCTTTTTATAATTTGCCAATCATTTAGTAGGTTTTTTTTAAAAAATGTTATTGTTGTTCCTTGTAATAACAAATTTTGTCATGTGCATGCTCTCTGAATTTTTAAAATTGAGTTTTTCATTAGTAAACCATAGAAACCAATATCTGACAAATTTCAATAAAAAAAAGAAATTTTTCTAAAAAGAAAAGAAAAAATCCCTTTGTTGAGAAGAAAGCCTGGTGCTGATGCCATTGCTTAGGTCCCTGCATCTATGCTCTCTACCTAAAGATAAAAGATTTCTTAAACTTTTCTTCTGGAAAAATAAAAGATCCACTTTCCTTTTATACAAACTGCCTTCCAAACCTTCATCCTAGACTTCTTGAACAAAATGGGGGAGTAAATCAGAAGGCTTAGTAGGAGCTGCAATCTAAGCTGTGGGCACCTTGGCTTTATTACCTCTTGCTCAGAATGAATGTGGACATCAGTCATCCTTCAGTCCTTCCCAGGCGGGCCGTTTCCACCACACACCATCCCCTGCAGCAGAAAGCATTGCCAGTACAAAGAGGGATGTGGATGGGAGTCACTGACATATGCCTGTAATTCCCACGTCTAATTAACCCACCCTCTGTCTCTTAGTGATTTCAATATCAAAACTATCCACAATATCCATGTATTGATTACACTGTTTAAAAAAAAAAAGAAACTTTTCTAAATCAGTTTTTCCCACCTCTCACATATAAATGACCTTAAATATTGGAAACAAAGTAAAAAAGTGATTCTTATTAAAGATATGGTGTTTTTTTTTGGCATAAATATAACACTTGCCTCTGCATGTATACATATGGCAAATCAGAAATGCAGATATTATCCAAGCTAAATGACCTTGGATATTATTTTTATTTCTATACATTTAGGATATCTGGGGCTCATAATCAAATGCCACTTTCCAATTGATACCTTACTGGCAAGCTCTCCACCTATTGGCTTGTTCTCAGGGCCATTCCATCATTCACAAGATGAATGCCAAGAATCTCAAGTCTTTTCTGTTTTCTTAATTGCTTGTTCTTCCAAGTTTGGATGTGGTAGGTCAGTGTCAAAATTATATTTTGCCTCCCTTGGTTCTTCAAAGATAGTTAGAATTCTAAAAGTGACCAAGTTTTTTAATTGTACTTCATCTATGCACTATATCTTTGTTGAGTACAAAACATTCCTGAAAAATAAAAATCTTTTACCATTATCATTGTCATTGGACATTTTTGTCTTCATTATCATTATCAAATAACATTTCCTAGAACATGGTGTAGGAGGAATCACTATGGTAAAAGTGACATAAAAAATGAATAAAATGAAGAAGTAGAATCAGATGTAAATGACGTGTCACACAGTAGCATTTTAAACCCAAATCTTCTGACACCCAGGCCAATCCCTGAAACCAGTAGAAGATATTAACCATCCTCACTGCCCTTGTTGCTGGCACTGAATTTCCTCGGTAATAAGGTTAATGTCACACACCTGACTCCATGAATCTCTGGCTCCTACCAGTGTTACTCTATGATGATGTTTTCCTCCCTAGATTTCTGGCCTGGCCAATGTCTAGACTTCTTGGGCCTTATCTGAATGTTCTTTTATGACTAAGTCCTCAATACCCAACACCAAGCATCCCTATTGCAAATGCTCTATTCACAACTCTATTGACAGACAGCTGTTTGAATATTAACCTCTCTATACCTGATTCTTAAATACATAAAAAACTTAAATGTATCTATTTTTTTCTATCACTTTCTTGTTATTCAGCTAATTCAGCCAATTTAATACTATTCTATATTTTTTTCTGTAAAGGAATATTAAACGGAAATGTATTTTAAAGGTTAACTTCGATAATTTTTTATCTTTCTTTCCCCTCCCTCCCTCCTTCTTTTCCTTCCTTCCTTCCTATTTTCAGGAGTTATAATATTTCCTAACAAATCGAGGTAAATACTGATAGCTCACTAAAATCCCATTGGGAATAAAAATCAATGTAAACAGTTACTTACATGTTACTGAACATGTATTCTAGGTTTCTTTAAGCACAGAAGTCTCCAACTATTTTTAGAGAATATTACTTATATAGAGAATGAAAAAGTGAAAGACAATTTTCTGCCTATGAAAAGGATGTAATTCCCATTAATTCCTTTCAGTGAGGCATAAAAAGGTGATTAACCAAGCAAAACAATTGGTCAGCTTCCTTACCAAGCTGTCCTGAGCTGAATGAATTATTTATAGTTCAGTTCCATATATCTATATGGATAAATGTCTATTAGGAACTTAGGTCCATTCATAAAAATAGTGTCTACGAATGCTCAAATTAATTCTTTACTGTTGTCAGGTTTTTACTTTCCTCAGGAATCTTGTCATGAATTATAAATTAATTTTAGTTAGATGTAATACACTTTCACCTCTTTTTTTTTAACTTGTTGAAAATGTACAGTTGTTATAATTGATCTTGCCTAATTGAATCCTATGTTGAATGTAGACCTTGTTAATCTAATTTAGATTATAAACCCAGTTAGTCTTCAGGGATTTTACAGACCTCATTACATTCATCCATAGATTTTACTCCTCTTTCTTTCTTCTCTGGAGAACTTAGTCAATCGATGCTATAAAAAAAAAAAAATGACATTGGGTATTTTACTCACCTGGTTTTGCACACATGGTCCTCTGCTTGCAGTGAGCTATCTAAAAGAGAGTTTTATCTTGCTTATTTTATTCCACAGGTTATCTCATTTTTACCTTATTCCATTTTATCCAGTATTTTGCATGGAGTCTTAGAAATGCTATCACTTACAAATCATTCAAGAGATGATTTTCCCTACTCTGATTAAATATTGAAGATCTGCGAACATTACTTTTAACCTTTTTCCCCCTCTGACTTAAATATAAATTGTGACAGTCTACTTTTATTATTGAAATGGCTTCTCCTATTGTGATTATCCAGCTGATGTTCATATTTACTCAATATCTAATAATTTAATACATACATCAGTATTTAACATTCTATTTTGAAGACGGGTTTGAGTGAGGACATTGTATTAACAATAATTTATTTATTTTTCTCTTTTCATCAAATTCTCTCTGTTGGTCCTCACATACATGGCGGCATTGGACATAAAACCTGCTTTTACAGAGTTGACAATCAAGTAGAGGGGACAAAACAGTTACACAGATTGTTTAATAGAAGGAGAAATGTAAGAGAGGTGCCAGAGTTATGGAATAACAACATATCTTCTGTTTATCCAATGTCCTTTTAGTCCTCATCTTGGCTCTGACACCAGTTTTGGAAAATCAAGAGTCACGTGTGATCCTAGTTGCAATGCGCCTGGCTGGCTGTCCTTGTCATTATCCTATTCTGGCCTTTAGCCAGACTATTTGCATGTCCTTATCCCACAAATAAGTCAACTCATTCATTGTGCAGGCATTGCTAACCATATGCTCCTACCCATCTCTGGAAGTCTTGCTAGAGTAATTTAGGCAGAAGCAGTTATTGTTAAATCAAGAGTTTACCATCTTGAGAAAGACAATGACTAGTGACCCTGTAGAATCATGAGATATTGCTTATTCATTGCCAGCACTGTCTTCTCCTTGAATCTCTATCAGTGTCATGCTGACTTTGGAAATTTGGACAACAGGAGTTAGGGTTTATGAGGCAGGCCAGCTGGTTTTGAAGAGCCAGATGCTCTAAAATACTTCCATGCCTCTTAAAGCATTGCTGATAATGCTGTAGCTCAGGAGGGCTGCCGGCCACATGTGGGTTAGGAATGAAGTAGAGCAGTGGGATGTGTTCCGAAGGAGTGTCATTTTAAATGTAACATTAGTTATAATAAAATGATATTAACAAGTGGAATCACAGAGCTTTACTATGTCTGACAATAAATTTAGTTTTATCTTAACATCAGTCTCACAACCACATAATAGGCAGAGGCTAATAGTTAACCCTGTTTTACAGCTGAAGAAATTGAGGCTTAATGAGGGTACAAAATATTCCCCAAATTTCACAATGTGGAAGTGACAGAGAACTAAAATTTAAATCCAGACAAGGCTAAATCTAGAACAAGGGATCTAAGTATGTGTCCTGTTACACAGAGGAGTTGAAATTTTTTGAGAACCCTTTAGCCATTGCAGCCAAATTTAAAATATGTGAATAAATGCCATTTTAAGCATCTTTAAACCATGCAAAACTCTTTTTCTTTCAAGATTAATTGATGAATGAATCCTTTGAGAATGCTGTTAAGAAAGGAGAGGATACTACATTAAAATAAAATCAGCAATTTAAATAATTTCATTTGAAGTTAGATGTGAGATTCTACCTTATTATTTTTCAGCTTATTATAGTTGATCTGCTGTATAATAGTACTATTTTTAATTTATCCAATAGTAAACTGAACTGCTTTTACTCACAGTACTTCTGACACCAAATGTGTGGATTTTTTCCCACACACCAACCAATTCTCCAAATCTCTGGAAACTAACTGGCTGTCCTACAATTCAGTTCAATTTTGACACTAACTACCCAAAGTTAATGTAGATCCCACAGGTGAAGAGCTCAGTCCCACAAAACTGATCATATGTCAGACACCAATGGCAAGTCTGGTCCACCAGACTTCTGATCAATGAGCTATGAAATTGGGGGTACCCATGACCCCATCTTTCAGGTTCAATATTTGCTAGAATAGCTTATAAAACTCAGGAACATGATTTACTTACTAGTACTGGGTTATTATAAAGGAAACAACTCAGGAACAGCCAAATGGAAGAGATGCAGAGGGCAAAGTATGGGAAAAGATGATGCATGGAATTTACAGCACAATACAGATGCTCCTCGACTTGTGGTGGTGTTGAATCTTGATAAACCCGTAGTAAGTTGAAAATATTGTAAGTTCAAAATACATTTAACACACCTACCCTACCAAACAGCATATTTTATCATAGCCTAACTTAAGCATAATCAGAACACCTACATTTGCCTGCAGTTGGGCAAAATCATTTGGCAACACAGTCCACTGTAGAGTATTGGTTGTTTCCCCTCGAGCTTGCATGGCTGACAGGGACTTGAGGCTTGTTGCCACTGCTGCTGGCCAGCATTACAAGAGTATTGTACTGCATATCACTTGCCCAGGAAAGGATCAAAAATCAAAATTTGCGGTACCATTTGTACTGAAAGCATATTGCTTTTGCATCATAGTAAAATTGAAAATTTATAAGTTGAACCATCCTGAATTGCAGGCCATCTGTATCATATACACTCACAAGTTGATTTATTAAATATTTTAAGAAATATAATTTTTATACCATTATCATTTAAACCCCTTAGCAATTCAAAGTTAAAGCCACTAATTAAGCTAGTAAAAACACATTATAAGCTATGCCACACAAAGGTTTATTTTTTATTTTTTGAAGCATGACAAGGAAAAAAAGCAACATTAATTTTCTTTATATTGTTGACTTTCATTAAACTTATAATTACTGAACACCTACCATATGTTAGGCATTGTACTAGATATGGAGACTACTAAGATGAGTATATTGCCATCCTTTCCATTAAATGGAGAAGTACACAATAAGCCCTAGGTCAAAGCAAGCTCCACCTGCCATGGGGCTACGAGGCACCTGACGTCAGCCTGGAGGGAGAACAGAGGCAATGGTGGAATGGAAAGGTTAGAGAAAGCTTCTGGAGCAGACATATTGCAAAAGATGAGCAGGAGCTGGGTGAAAAAATTGGGTGACAAAATTCCAGGCATGGCAAAAGATACTGTGTGGGGCACACACTGTGCTTTCCCAAAGGTGCAGAAAGGCTAGAGAATTTCAGCATTTCCAAGAGGAGAGGAAGTTGGTTAAAACTGAAAAGAGAAAAGTAAGCTGGAGTAGATTGATTTGGCATTTTATATCATGTTAAGCAGTTTTAATTTTACGCTGTAAAAATGGAAAGGCACAGAAGATTTGCAATAGGGCAGGACATAATCAGATTTATAATTGAAAAGATGATCTCTGGTGATAGACAGCCTCAAGCCTGGAGAACAGTTGGAGGGAAGCCAGGCTGAAGACGCAGCTACCAGCTAAGAGGCTGCTTGAGTAATGCAAGGGAAAACCATGGTGCCTGAGCAGAGAGCAAGGTAGTGGGTAGCAAGCAGGGATGATATATTTACAGCTATTTAACAGGTAGAATCAGAGACTTGGCAGCTAACTGGATTGAGAGAGTGAGGTGGAAGGAACATGTCTCAGAAGACGCTCAAGTCTCTGGCAGGGCCATCCTTTTTGAAGTTGGCACAATTCACAGAGACTGGCACAGAGAAGGAGGAACAAGTTGGTGAGCAAAATGATTAATTCAACTGTGGACATGTTGGAAAAAACCAGCTTCCAGTGGGAAATTCATGAGGAGCAGTACGGTGAACAATAAAGACACATTTTTGTTGAAAATTCAAAGACCAAAATACAACTTAAATGATTACAGGAATAGATAATGCTATTAATATTAAATCACTAATGAGCTTAATTGGAAACACCCATGTGAATTAAGACTTTTTAAATTTACAAACTATTTATTGAGCAATGTAAGGAAATGAGAGAACAGTTGGGAATTTACAATGAAATTACATATAAAGTTGTGTCATAAACATGTAGATAATGGGTGGGGCTAGAAATATAGCATTGTTTCCTGGTTTTCATTTCATTCAAGTAGTTAGCCACTGATTAGGCTGCCTTTAGAATTTCATTTTTATCTTCTTATTGTTGGCCAGATCTAATTGCTATTCTGCTAATGATTCAACCATTTTCTTTTATCAGTTATACAAAAATACAAGTTTATATTAAAATTTTCAGAAAAATGGCATGAACTTAATATAACCATTTATGTTCATTCTTGCAACAAATATTTACCGAGTATGGAAATAGGCTATGGTGGTAGAGAGCCTAGATTTCAAGTTAGAGATTGCCAGGGATCAAACTCTGACTCCAAACTTATAATCTCTGTGACTTTGGACAACTTACTTAAATTATCTATGATTTAGTTAATGCATCTGCACGATGAAATTAGTAATGCCTACCACAAAAGGTAAATGTGTATGTCGGCAAATGTGTATAAGGTATTTAGTACAGTGTCTGACATGTAGTAATCACTGAACAAATATCGTTATCATTGTTATTGCCACTGTACTAAATCCTATTTTAGGAGTTTTAAATACAAACACTAATGAGAAACTGTTGTATTAGGCTATATTACTTTTTTTTAAAATGCATTAATACATTGGTCAGATGTGTTTAGTATTAGAGAGCTCAAATTTCCCTTCCTTTGCAAATTGAAAAACTTTTTTATTTTCAAGATAGGTTCTCACTCTGTTGCCCAGGCTAGCTAGAGTGCAGTGGCATCACCATAGCTCACTACAATCTTAACGCCTCGGCTCAAGCGATCCTCTGTCTCAGCCTCCCGAGTAGCTGGGACTACAGGCACACACTACCACACCTAGCTACTTTTTCATAGAGATGGGGTCTCGCTCATGCTCAGGCTGGTCTAGAACTCCTGGCCTCAAGAAATCCTCTTGCCTCAGCCTCCCAAAGTGCTAGGATTACAATCGTAAGCCACTGTGTCCAGATAAAAAAACGTGTTTAATGATATTTTTGATATTTAGAATTTAAAAAAATGAAGGGTACTCTCTTTGTTTCATAGAAAACCACGATACTCTAAATTAATGAAAAAGAACTTTGAAAAGTGAGCAGGCTGAGCTTTGTAGATAAGATACAAAGCACCAAAATGTGTTTCTTGTCACATAATTTAGAAATAATTTCCTGGAACAATTTATTTGTTGGTTAAAATATTTTTTAGTCTAATTTACTTTGCATCATCATCTTTTTAAGTCTAAAGTATTCAAAACACTTTTAGCCAGATATTTAAATAACACACTGTATGGAAATATTTTTTTCTTTTTCTGTTTTCACATTTATTGTTACCATGTGTCTCCTGAGAGTGCTTCTTAGAAAACAAGGAGAATGGAAATCTGATTTTCTTCCATTTAGTTTTAAACTCTGTGCTTTCCAAGCTAGATCCATGCACATCAGTAATGTAAGGCAGGACAAAGGTAACTTTCAAAGATGGCATAGGAATTGGCTAAAGTTTGCCTACCCTGGAATTGCCTGCCCTAATGGGTAGAAAACTACATGTTTTCTTTCCAAAATAAACAATATTACACATCCTTAAACCAGTTGGAAAATGCACAATTGGATCCCCACTGAAATAATAACTTGGCAGTAAGCATTAGTGTTCAAAAACATGAGGTTTAGTTAATCTCTGCAATTTTACTCCAGAGAATCAACTCACTGGTAGAAGATTTTCGGTGAAACGTAATTTCTCATTGTATGGCCTGGGAAACCCTAGGGTTCCTCCGTCTCCTTGTAGGGAGTCTTCTAACTCAAAACTATGTCTAATAAAAATACTAAGACTTCCAGGCCAGTATAGACTCTTTAAAACAAAAAAAAAACCTAAGACACGATTTGCCTTTTTCATTCACTGGTGTACAGTGAGTTTTCCAGAGACTATATTATAATAACACAATGCAGAAATTGACTTGAGAAAATATAAAATAATGACATTCTCATTTTTTGGTTTTAAAAATGTTATTTTTCATGAACATTTTCATGTCAACATGTGTAGGATTATTAATCTTACTTTTAAATTAATTAAATGTTTTTATATCCTCTCAGTTTTAATTTATAATATAGTAAATAGAATAGATATAACCTACCTAGACAACAATTCTTTGGGGTTGTCAATAATTTTAAGAATGTGAAAATCAAAATGAAACCCATCCGAGGCCAAAATGTTTGAGATCTTCTATATCTTATGCATAAGTAATAACAATGACATTTATTGAGCATTAATGAGTCAGGCACTGACCTAAGTGCTTTTTAATTTATTAATTGATGTAATTCTCTTGGGAAACCCATGGAAACATTTTATTATTGTTATTCCTTACTTATCCATGAAGAAAATGAGCCATGAAATGGCTTTAAGATCATATACCTAGTGAATGGGCCTGCCCTTGGAGTCTACACTTGAACCACTGCCTATCAGAAAAATGATGGTCATCTCCCATCAAAATACAATTTTTGGTATTCTGGGATCAAATCATTTGAAATCTATTTTCATAAAATATTATTTAAGACATAATATGTTTAACCTATGGGGTATCATATCTCTACCTATAAGAATAGGTATTCTGTAACCCAATTCATAAAATGTGTTCTGTTCAGTTCAACAGTATTTATTGATTGGCTGCTAGATGGATCTTAGATTGTGTTGTTAAAACTTAAGATTACTAAGCTAAATCCTTTCTTCAGGAAGTTCACATCTAGCAAGGGAATGAGAAAGAATACATATAGTCGTCCGCAATTGAATTTGATGAGTGTTACATTACAGCACAGGAAGACAGTATTTCATGGAGGTCATATCCATGGCCTTTGAAGTCAGAGAGGATTCTATAAAAATTTTCATTTGGAAATTTACTCTGGTGTCTTTTGGCAAGTTTGTTAACATTATTGAGCCTCAATTTCCTCATAGTTATGGTGGTGTTTAAATGAGATACTAAGGATAAATCAATACCTTCATAAAAGTACATGTTTAGTAAGTTTTGATGATTATGACTATACGGGCAAAGTGCTCTTAGAGGACCGAAACCATTACTGATTTGTTAAAAAGTGTGGATATGTGTATATAAAATAGATATTTATATTTTGTTTATAAATTGTTAGCTGGCCTGAGCCCCCAAGCTGAACCTTATTTATAAGCTGATTGAAAAGAAAACATTGAGATTAAAAGCAAGTCAATATTTAGATCCTATTTTAAAAGGAATTCAGTTCAAGAGAGAAAGTAAATGGATAAAAAAAAATCTACCATTCATACAAATACCTGTCCCTAAATAAAAAAAAAATGGAGGAGTTTCCATTCCTAGCAATCATTTCCAAGTGGAATAATGTACTATGAATAGATAGAGCTACTAATTGGAAGCAAATTTAACTGGGAACATACCTTTAACTATAACAATCAACAAGTACGGCCTAAAGATTCATTAGGAAATGCCCATTAATACCGTTTTTTTCTTTTTTGACCTCAAATAGAATATTAATGATAAATCTTAATTTATCATTAAGCATTTAGCATCACAGATTCATGAAAGTCCCTTCTCTTGGGTAAGGGGACCCTTATGGATGCCAGTGATAATTATGCCTGGACAAACAGCAGCTGTGTTAGGTTCCTGAGCAGGGAAGTCAGGATGAAATTTGTGCTCTCAGAAGATTAGGCCAGGAAAACAGCTACAAGGCTCTTGCTCTAATCAGTTGTTTAGATTATGACATTCTATAGAATTCCATTGTTAAAATGGAAAGTAAAGAAGAAGCAAATCAAAGAGAATCTGCAAAGAAAGGACTCACAAAACTTGGTGCTCTGGACTTAAGTGATGAAGAAAAAGAGCCTAGTCACAGGTAACTCAATGTTTCTAGATAGCACCTGTAAACTCAGTGTAGCAGGAAGCAGTTTGTAGGAAGAGAATGAACTCAATACTAGACAAAAGCTTGAGTTCAAAGTAATCCCAACAAGTTAAATGCTGTGTATTAAGTAGTAAATAAAGAACTCAGGTGAAAAGTAAATACTGGAGACTTAACTGGAGTCCCCTGTATCAGAGAAACAAAGATTGAAGTCACTTAAATGAGAGACTGGCCCAAGTTGAATGAGTGAATTAGAAAGATGACAGTGGACTGCTATCACATATCCATTTTCTGAAAATCAGATTGTATCATCTTTTCACACAATTTCAGTGCACTCCTGTGCTATAGAGCGGTGTGCTAGAATATAGTCTGAGCTAATTTGAACTGTCATATAAAGAGGCAAAAAGAATATACAAATTTATTAAACATTTATAAATAAATAATCTCAAAAAATAAACATGTATTTGTAATGAATCTGGACTTATTCATATCTTTACCATCTACCTGTATTCCATCAGCTTCACTATAATTACATCATGTAGGGACATTCTAGAAAGTAGCCCCATCCTCCTACGGAAATAACTAGCACATTCTCCTATATGGATAGGGATGAGAATGGCAGCTTCTGACAGTGGGAGCTAAAAATAATGGGCTTCACTATTTATTTGTTGAAATTGAGAAGAAAGAGTGACAAGCAGGCCTCTAACACACTTAGCTCCAACAGTGGTACACGTACCATTCCCCTTATGTGGCCAATGTTTAATGATGCTATGTACTTATGAGACGTTTTAACCTTGGTTATTTTTAACTGTGAAATACCTAGATCATATTATGTATAAGAAATATTGACTGGGAATCAAAGTTATGGAAAGAAATATCACTCTTTGGGTTGAAAAATTGACCACTACTGGAATATAATTTCTGAAAATGCAGCCTGAAGGCAATTCACTAGAGGGTGATTTTTCAGTGCAGTAGGCAAATTTTCACAGGATTCCAGCAGTCTCTCTCTCTCTTTCTTTCTTTCTTTCTTTCTTTCTTTTTTATAACCTTTGAGGCACATTTTTGTTCTACATATGCTTTAACTTCATTACTTCTTAAGATATCTTCTTTAATTCACAGAGTCATATGACCTCTCTGATTGAGAAGCAACTATTAGGCACAGTTTTTAAATGGACAGTTTTCAAATCAGTGTAAACATCTGAAATCTAATTTTGGTCCATAATGAGAGACATCGTGAACTATCTTGTGCACAACTTAATGGGCTTCCTAAATAATCCCCCAGTTTCTAGTGTTTCTCCGTTCTAAAAGATCCAAGCACTGCTGTCAGGATTTTCTTTCTAAAGCATGACATTGACCATGTCATTCAGCTCAAAAACCTGCAGTGGCTTCCTACTGTTTTTTGAATAAAGTAGAAAATTCTTAGACTGGCATTCAAGGATATTCTCATTCAATCCAAAAATGCATTTCCTAGTTATTCCTCTTACATAGGACATATCTCCCTCTCTGTGTGTTTGCTTACTGTGATGATTTTAATATTAGATTTTATAACATTGTAGCCAAAGGTGAAATTAGACATAGGTATCCGTTAGGAGCTGTTTTTAATATTAAGTAGGATGCAAAATTTTTAATGTTTCTGACATTCTCTGTGGATCAGTTTAAAGTACACATACTTTAATGAAGAAAGAGGGTATGGAGGGAGCAGAGGAGAGAGATCTACCCTTTTATTTACTTGCAAAGTAATTATGCTGTAAATTCAATCAAATGAGAGGATTTCATGAAGTGGCTTTTGGACATAGACTTCATTCAACAATTGTACTTTTCTTTTTTCCTTTGGGCCACTTTGGCATAATAATTTATATTGGGATATTAAATATTAATATTATATATGTTAATGATATCTCTTTGCTATATTAAATTATTAAATCTATTATGTTAATATTAAAAGTCCATATCTTATGAAGTGATATAGATTACAATAAAAAACAATATTTCAAACAAAAAAAATCAAACCAAGCAAAATAAAACCTGTTTTAGCATGGTACCAACCAGGATTCCATGTTACATTTACATTTTGATCCCTTCATTATGAGCTATGGAGATTAACAGCTTTTACATATGTGTTTATGTTCAAAATTAAGCTTGTTGGGCTCAGGTTTTTGTATTTTGATATTTTCATCAAGTTATTATTATGAAAATTTCTTTTGCTCATCCCCTAATGTTTAATTTGTCCCTTCCTCACCTTAGCAATTATATAATGATATGTTCTCAGTGTTGTCCTTAATACAGGTGGTATTAAACAGCCTATTCGGTTAAAGTGGCCAGTTTATTAACTTCTTTGTCCTTAGTTTCCTCATCTGTAAAATGGCAATAATAATATACAACTCAAAGATGTGAGGAATAAATATTACATGATTTTGTTAATTTATATAATACATTATTTTATATTTATTTGGTAAAAACTTTGCTCCAATCGACCTTAATTAATTCTATATATATTGAAATATTTTTTGTATAATTTTGCTTCTCAAAAATACAGTTCAGAATTGGTATTAAGCAATGTGGTTTTGAATTTCATAATTTCTTAGTGACTCTATTTGAAAAAGAAAATATCCAACAAATCAATGTCTATAGATATTCAAAATGAAGGAAATATTGCTGTGATTATTTTATAAACCTTCCCATCTCTTAGAGATCATAGTTTCATATAATCTACAATGTTCTCTGAGAGACTCTGGTTATGAAACCCAACAATGGTAGAGTGTATATATATATATATCTGTGTATGTTTAAACACACCCAACACCTGTACGTCTATTTAAGTATTAAAATTCAACTTTAGTATTCAACTTTTTGTACTTCTTTTTGAAAACCTTCCCTCCTTACACACTGGCTTAGGTCTTCCTCCTACACGATCTCAGAGTACTAAGTTCATCAGGTATTGAAGCAAACCTCACCTGTCTTGTCTGCTAGACTCTCAGGTCCCTAAGGCCAGCTTTGTCTTCACCACTGGGCCCCACGACGAGAACCATGCCTATGCCTTTATCAGTGCTCACCGCTCATGACTGAATAAACTGTCCATAAATCTTGGCAGCCCTGGATTACTTAATAAACATTTATATATGCAATGAATACAGGCAATTATTATGGAATGAATACAGACAGTGCCAGCATTTCGTATATGAAAACAGTATGAAAATCTACATGCCTTCCTGATTTATCCTGAGTCTACGGAGGATTTTCAATTGAGTCTATAGACTCCTCTCTACCCTACCCCCAGCAGACACCTGTCTCCTAAATCACTTTACTCCCTCTCAGGCTAAAATCATACCTACCTCATTCTGCTAACTACCAGATATATTTCTCCTCGTATCCCCCTTTATACAGAATGAAATTTATCTCCTTCCTGTCCCAGCAGACTAATCTATTGTTGTTACCTTCTAACTATTCATTAATTGCTCACTGCACCGCTACCTGGCTTCTTCCAAATACTCCTTGAAAACTGATTTTCACTCATAATACAGAAATCCACCATGGATCCTCTAGTCTGTATCCTTCTTGGTCTTTTTCTAAATTTAGCTCTTCTCCTGACTTCTAGTTTGCTCCTCTATAAGGATTCTTATGCTATCTACTGAGAAACACTGATTGAATTCTTTTCCTCTGTGCATTAAATGCCCTGTCCCGACACTTCCTTAATCTATGACCTTGGCTAAGTTACCTGAGTCTGTATTTTGAATAAAGGCATGTTGTTAAAACATGTAGAGCCATGTGTACGTGAATGTTTAAGTGAACATCTTGCTGTGGGGACCATGCAGTCCTTGTATTGCTCTGGATGCTGTATTGGCAGAGAGGAAGAGATGCTCTGGACTGGTCAACAAGCCTTTTTTCTTAGACTTTCTGTGAATAAGTAGCATTATACTTTAGAATGCAAGTAATTTTTGAAATTGCTTTCCAAAGTATGGTTTTTACATGGTAATGGGTTCTTTTTCCTCCTGCCTGCCACTCCTAAAAAAGAGGGGAGAGTGGTAAAGAAATACTTTGAGTAATTCCTTGCCAAACAAAACAAACAAACAGAAAAAACCCTAATTTCAACAAATCTTAGTTAATGTATACAATCAGGCATAAGGTAGTTTATATTTAATATCAATTGCTAGGCTTGGATAGTTTGTAAAATGTTTGGATGAGGCCTCATTTTTAAAAACCGCCTTCAGTTCTTGATTTATTCATTAATTTATTTCACAACTATTTATTAAACGTCTAATATGTATTTGGCACTGTGACAGCTGCTTGTAATACAATGGTAAGCATACAACTCTTCTTCTCTCAGAGAGCTTACCATCTGTAAATACCTCACAATTAATCTATAGCTTCCCAAAAAAATTGATGAGAAACATTTCTTGAAAACTAATGAGGAAACCATCTATGCTAAAATTCTTTTTTTCCTATACTATATGTTTTCAAAAATACTGCTGCTGCTTAAAGTATACGGATATATCCAAATAATGCCATTAATTTATGAATTAGAGGAAACATTGACAATTTTTATTCCTTATTTACAAATTTGATTTTGAACAATATATTTAGACTCATAATTTGACATAAAATACCTTTAATTTTCCCATCATTCTGGTAAAGTTACTCTAATATTTGTCTACAGTATGTTATGTCTAGTAAGAGCCTATTCTGATTTGACAGGGAAAAGACTGATTTTGAGTATAAATTCTGACCATAAATGTGCTCACACGAGTTAAATTGCCAATCGCGCTTGGTAGAAGTCAGAATGTATGAATAGAATATACATAAATATAAATGTACAATCAGTAAAAACAGTCTTATATAATTTGTGATTCTATTATTCCTGAGTGTTGCAGTGCAAGAATGAGAAGTGGTTCATATGAATGTATAACTGGTCTTTCTAAGATGCATATTCACAATCTATTTTTTTCTGTTTCAATGATGTGTAACTATAGCCCGTAATCTATGAAGTACATGTATATTTAAAATAAGTTTACAAATATTATGATAAAAACAAGAAGCAAGCTGTTATTTCACTCACTATTACATTGTTTATAAGGTTGGTGGGTTGGAGAAAGGATTTTTAAAGGCATTCATAATTTCTATTATTTTTCTTAGTTCTAGCCCGATGTGTGTTGAATACAGCAAAAAGCATTTTCCAAGGCTGAAGCTTATGCTTTTCAAACATACATCTCTCAAATCTGCTTAAGATGTTACTATGCAGCCCAGTTTTATTTTTTTCATCCATTTGCATTTTTAGATGTGTCTCTCTCCTGGCCAGGTTATTAGAGTTGGCGGCTGCATGGTATAGATAGTGAGCCCCGCTGTATGTAGGTGTCTTTGTGGAAATCACCTGGGGCCGAGAGTTCTGCTTTTCTCACCTTATCATATCTGGAACACAGATTTGCTCCGCTCGTCATATTTTGGCATCTGTGAATCACCGTCATGTTGTCATATTCGCAGTTACAAAGTAGCCGATGGGAAAGGAGCCAACTACTTGAGGCACTTGCAATGAAAAAAAAAAAAGTCTGATTTCAGCATTATTCATTGGAAATGCTATTTGTGAAAGCATTAACTTCAGTTTCTGAGTGCTGGCAATAACTTTAATAGGCAATGCATAATCCTGCTCTTTTAGAAGAAATGTTCCTATGTGCTCAACAGTAAAGGGACCAGTAATTATTAAAAAACCACAGGTAAAATGGCAAGTTTAGGAACCTGGAAGTGAGTAATTATCCATCATTTACTTACATGTTATCAATAGTATAATACTTGCTAATTAGTTGGACAATCAGCAAGTCATGTCAATTTAGGTGATTTATGATAATTCTCTCAACCATATTTGTCCCCTGTAGTTTTACCTCTTCTCTTCATAAACAAGTAAATATAAGTGGGCAAAAATAAAACTAAATTCCAAAATTATATTTAATGACAACAAAGGAACTCAGGGTGTATCCTGAAAAGTTAGAATAGATAAGTTTGTAAAAATAAATGGTTTACAAGAAAATTTGAAATGAAAGGAAAATCCATAAGTATAAGCAAGGACTATATCAAAAATAATTTTAAATTATTATATTATTCTTTTTTATCTCTACCTATTTAGTAAAGGCTTCTCAGAAAGTGTTAAGTTCTCATCTTTCTATACATGTCACTATATATTTTTTGAGTTAAAAGAGTGACCATTTCTTATACCCTCCATGGAAACATGACACACACACAAGAAAAAATAAATACTAAGCATTTTTTTTTACTTTGCTGTACAATGTCTAACTACATTTAGGATGTGCCAACTCAAGTCAAACCTTGAATTGAATTTATGAATCTTTTCAAAAAATTTCTACTGGTAATTTTATACAAGGTTTGCTGTTGTGAGTGAAGGATTTGTGGTGACAAGATGGCAGTGCTAGGCAAATATAAGAAAAGCCATTCATTTGCAAAGAAGTGTGAAGGTATTTCCTTAAGTCAGCATTTATAAAAAAAATTCGTGTCATGAAACACTAGCTCTGGTGGTATACTTTGAGAAAGAAATCTCAAAGGGCTGTAGTTCAATATTTTGCAGAATTCAAGTTTCACTAAGTGATTCATAATGAACGTTAGTATTTAAAAGTATTTGTGAAATCCTTCAACAAAAAGATTTTTGCAAAAAATCACAAGTATTTTCCAAATATTTTAGGCTTCAGACTTTCTTTTTTTCTTTAACAAATAGCATGCCAGGGACTACATTTTGATGGAGAAGTCTACCTTAAATGAAAAAATTCATTATGAACGTTTTGAAAGACCCAAGTCTCTTTCAAAGCAAAAGAACAAGGAGATAGATCTTAATCCTAAAGCAAACAGGTTTTTACTTTTTGCCTTGAATTTTGTCCTGAAAAAAGGAGTCATATTAATAAGGTGTGTTTTCATAATTCAGAACCCCTCCTCTTTTACTAACAGAGATGTCAGTCTTTTCCAGATTTTCACAAGGGAGGTGTCTGATTTTTTAGTTTTTTCAGAAGGTGGTATCAGGCAAGCGTTAATGATTTATGGGGATATGTAAACTATTTTGCAAAATATACTAAATAGGATGATCTTTTGAAACATGACAAAGATTAATGTCTCTAATATGAAAAGAGTTTCTACAAATAAATGTGAAATGAACCAAGAGTCCAACAAAAAAATAAGCATAAAGTATAAATAGACAATTTCTCCTCTCCCAATGCTTACAGGATCATAATGGCTGGCCAGAGAGGGTCCAGTATCAGAAAGATGCTGGGTCCAGGGAGGCACTCCTCTTGACACTTTGCCCTCAGAGTGGAGACGAGTTTCCTGGCCCAAACTCCTTCCACCCTCATGATAACTTTTCTTTCAGGAATACTTTGCTATTTTCTGCAATCTGGCCTTGGTCTGTGACAGTGACATCAAACCTTGTATAGCATTATAATTCCAGGATAGGGAGGTAGCAGGTGGGAGCTCAGGGTCTGTGTCTTTTGCTGCCTAGAGAGACTTTCACATCTTACGCAAGTAAATTTGTGGGAGGAGGTTCACATCCAACCTCACCTGTATCTGGCCCCTTTTGTACCAAACCTAATCATGTTGAGGAAGAGCTTATGTCCAACTAACTCTATCTATTATCAGACTCTTGTCTCAGAAAATGTCCTGCTAAAATAATATGTGGTTATAGATATTTTCATATTGAGACTGTCTCATGATGTCTTTAGACCAGTTCTCTTTCCACAAAGTTGTGGAAGGGATTGTTTTTCTTCTTCTTTTACCTACTCAAACTCATCCATAGGAGCCACACGTGCTCACTTTCTCCTACTGGCAACAGCCTCTCCAGGACCCCAGCCCACCATGCTCATCAGCTAAATCCCTGCCTAAATGTGTCCTACACCGGATCTTCTTTCTCTGCCCAGTTTCTAATCTTTAAGTCCCCTGGAGTTAACCCTCTACTCTTTTTTTCTCTTTCCGTAGATGAGATCATTCATACCCCTGCTGCCAAATTTAATCTTTATTTTCACATTGAAATATTTGTTTCTAGCCCAGTGATTCTCAACCCAGAGCAATTTTGCCCCCACTGTACCCCATTCGGTAATGTTTGGAAACATTTCTGTTTGTCACAACTGGGCGGGGGAGATACCATCATGCAGTAGACAAAAGCAAAAGATGCTGTGAAATGTCTGCAATGCACACATGCACGGAACAGTCCCCGCAACACAGCAATACCTGGAAGTAAATGTCAGTAGTGCTGCGGTTGAGAAACACTGTGGGCTGAACATGGTACTCAGTTCTAAACTCACATCCACCATTGCCACTTAAATGTCAACATGTGCCTCACACTTGGTAGGGTTAAAATACAAATCTTTATTTTCCTCCTCAATTTTGTTTTTTCCTCATCAATTCCATGTTGCTAAATGGCAGCATAATCGATTTTGCCTCCCTGAAGCCTAGGAATTGTCTTAATTCCTACCTTTCTCACACTTTCACATCCAATCCATCAGCTCTACCTCCAAAATTTATTCTGGCATCATCCATTTCTCTGCATCTCCATTGAGGCCACCAAGCAAGTTGCCCCCCTCACCTCCTGCCTGATCAACTGCATGCAGGAGCCTCTTAGCTGTTCTCTCGACTTCTGCCCTAGACCCCTGCTATTCATTCTCACATCCCCTGAGGAATCTGGGCTTCAGGGTCTAAATCTGTTCCCATGGTCCTTGTCCAGACCTTATTCACAAGCCTTCTCCTGGGGAGGGAGGATTTCTCCTCACAGGTTCCAACCTTTGGTCTCATCCTTGCACCTCCTTCGTCCTGGGATACTCTGCTGCCAGATGCTTCCAGACTGGCTGCTGCTTGTCATCCATTCCTGTTACATCAAATGTCACAACTTCTGAAGTGTCTTTCATGAACATGCAAAATAAAATGGAATCTTGTCACCCACTGGTACCATGATGTCATCCCGTCTTATTTTATTCACAGTACTTAGGAGTGCTTTGTTCATTTTGTTACAGTTCTCAAAAGTCTAGCCTAAAGGGTTCATGATGTCATTGTTCTGTACTTCACTTTATATGATGTTCAATAAATATCAAGTAACGGTGACTTTCAGTAATACAAATAATTAGAAATCATGCACCACCCATTAGAAAGACTGATGCTAAAGTTTAGTCTGGAAACAATAATTCTAGAGATGAATAAAAAATTTACAAAACAGCAGTGTGGAAGATGATGGAAGTTCTTTCCAGAAATTTGATTTTCTGCCAGAATTAATAATCTGTTTCTTCTTATAACCCTGTCATAGAAACAATCCTATATTACATACTTTTGTATTTATTCCTATTTACTTTCCAAGTAGATTACAAGTTGCTTAGAGGTGAAGATTCTTGTTTATCCTTCTATCATTGGACATAGTGCTGGACCTAGAAAAGCTAAAGCTTTTCTATACAAGCAACATCCTTCAAATGTGATGCACAGAGTGTGTGATTTCTCTTTGCTACTCATATTTTTCTTACTATCTAATCTTCTGCTGAGTTCTGGATAATTGAAGTATTATGACAGTTCATATTTAGCAAAACCTAATCATATTGCATAGTAAATATTGTTTGATAACTACTATAGCATAGAGTATAAAAATAGATTCACTCAGATGGTGATAAAAACTAACATATATTGAAGGCAAATTACATGCTGAGTAATATTCTAAATGCTTTATATATACTAACTCATTTAATCTTCACAACAGCCCTATAAGATAGTGGCTCTTATTTTGTTCCTTTTGCAGTTGAAGGAATTGCGGCAGAGAGAAATAAGGAACTTACCAAAGGTCACACTCTAGTGAGTGTTGAGATGCCCTTTGAACCCAGCTAGTGTGGCACCCAAGTCACTTCTCTTCAACTCTAGCTATTCACTTTTGATAAATACTATGCAATTGATTTTTTAAAGGTCTTTATGCCTTTCAAGTAACAAAATCCTTTCTATCTAAATGCAACTTTTTAAAATTCCACAAGCTGGCTTACTGCTGTATACGCTACACAATTAAACATGTCTCAACCCTCTACTAACTTCAGCGATAAATAATATTTCTGCTTTATGGTATACATGACAAATTCTTTTTTTATCCTCTATGAAATTGCAAGACTTTGGATGAATATACTAATGTATCTCTGCATGGTAGAGTGGGGAAGGGTGAAAAATAGGAAAATAAATTACTCTGACAATGTATTTTGGCAGTGTAATGGTCCATTTCCAGCAAAGAGCAAAATAGACATTACATAACATGCTCTTATTTGAGATAATCTTTTAAGTTTAGTGATGATTAACATCCAAATAAATCAATATGAACAAAATTTAAGAATAAAAAGATAACAAAAAAACATTTAATCATCCTTTCTATCAAAAGGAATACATTTGTTATTTATACCTACAAAGAATCATGCTAATTTTCACAAAAGACTTAAGATTCAACATATTCAGCGGCAACAGATTCACATAACAACCCGTGAAATGCACAAATAAAAATCTGCATTAAAAGAACATTAGAGGCCAGACTGAAACAGAGAGAAATGGAAAAATTCAGAGTAAATGTCTTGCTAGGTAACTGATTCAACTTTAAGGCCATCTGGTAGCTTTTCATGCTCCATATCCACCGTCCTCTACCAATGTAGACACGGACATGGTTTTTGGTCCCCTAATTAGGTGAAATCAATGTGGAATGTTGGGGCAGTGCCACACAGCCGTTCACATTTTGGTTTTTGACAGGATATTTCCTATCGATGATTAGGTTTTGAAAGGATCTTTTACCAAGGAGAGTCAGTCAGTATGCTGTTCACTTTATGAATTTCTGTCTTATTTACTAAACCTTAACTTCATAATATCTACCCCTGGTAATCAAAAGAATAGATACCACTGTTGCTTTCTAGATGGAGAAATTGCGACATATAGATATGAATTTACATAGCCGTAGAGCCAGTTCTGTCGTAGGAATGGAGTTTAAAGTGCTAGAGTTGAAGTAGAATCCTTCCTCTACCTCACAGCAGCTATAAGACCTTGAGATAGCAAATATTAGTATCTCTTAGTTTTAATTTCCTCAATTATAAAATGAGAGTAATGTATATAAAAATGCTAAGCCCAGTCTACTGAGTTTTTGCTGAACTTTAAAAATTGAGAACAAACTCATTATCTTTTTCTTCCCTCATTTTGTATCCTCTTAATTATTTCTCTTGTCATCAAATGGTGTTCCAGTCACTCAAGCCACAAATCAGAAAGATATTCTATAAACCTGTTCTAAAATTATCTATCAATTATGCATTGTTTGTTGTTGTTTTGTTTTTGTTTGTTTTTTTTAGAGAGGAAGTCTCACTCTGTCTCCCAGGCTGGAGTGCAGTGGCCCCATCATAGTTCATTGCAACCTCGAACTCCTGGGCTCAAGGTTCCTCCTGCCTCAGCCTATCGAGTAGCTATGACTACAGATGTGCACCACCATGCCAGATAATTGTTTCATATTTTTAGAGACAAGGTCTTGCTATATTGTCCAGGCTAGTCTGGAACTTGGGAGGCTGAGGAGGGAGATCACTTGAGCACAGGAGTTTGAGGTTGCAGTAAGCTATGATGATGCCACTGCACTCTACCCAGGGCAACAGAGCAAGGCTATCTCAAAAAATAAATAAAAAATAAATTACCTCACACACCCAGTAACCCGTGTGTAACACACATACATACACAAAAGGAGATGAATTGAACCAGAACACTAAACATGTCAAGGAAGGTGGCCCATTCCAAGGACCCCAATGCCTGAATACTCAGTTCTTTCTTCTTTGTTTACACATCTCTTCGGAGAGTTAACTTGAAGACTGAGTTTCTGAGCGGAAAAGTCTACTGTTCCTCCTCACACTAAACGCCTCGCACTAAAATATTCTCAAAGTGGATTTTTGTTGATGTGGTTACAAGGGCGTGGGGAGCTCTTAGAAGTGCTGAATGTCCACCTCTTTTTACTATCCTTATATCAGACCATCATCATGCATTCAGGTAGAGAGGTAAAGGTCATTGCTGCAATCCTTGGTTGGGAATAAGCTCACGAACGGGAATGAGTTGATGGTGAGAGAGAAGTTGGCAGAGGTTGGGAAAAGTAACCCTGGCTTACCTAGAAAGGATCCCAGATATCACTCAACTGGTGGCCTTAATTTGGGCAGTGTTCAGCTCTTTATATCCTTACAAGTTCATTTCATACTGTTTGATCTTACTTTGAGATGTTTAGAAAAATTTCTTAGTATGGTTGTTTAGTACAGGGTAAGAATATGAAAGATATTTAATACTGTAACTTTGTATGTGAGTAACCATCTGCTTTTAAAGGTCCATCAGCTGCTTGCATGCTGTTCCCTTAGTTAAAGTTAAATGGCCTTAAGCTTAAACAATAATTTTCCTTCCCAGGGTGATTGACCATATGCCCTGGTTTGCTCAGCCCAGTCCTGGATCACATTAGTGTACAAGCATCCCGTCTACCTTCTTTAAATCTCAAAAGTCTCTAGTTTGGACAATAAATTTTATGTCCACTCTATCCAAAGGGAAACTAAGCAGAGAGAAAAACTTTTTCTCTGCAACACTTGAAAAGGGAAAACTGAGCAAAAGGCAAATTACTAGATTGCAAAAGAGACCCGGGTTTAGGAGTCAATGAAATCCACCTTAAGGAAAGAATGTTTGAGATGTAAAAGTTAGGGCAAGAGATAGACAGAAGGGACTTTCTCAGCTCTTCCATTTGCTAACATCAGGAGCCTGAGACTGGAAGGAAGGAGGCTAATTTTAGGAACAAGAGAAAGGCCAATGTCTCTGAGGTATGCCGAGTGAGGAGGGTGTTGTGAGAAATTAGAGAAGTCAGCAGGATTATGAACAATAAGTCTCGGAGGCCACGTTAAGGATTTCCAATTCATTTAATGAACAATAAAAAGGAAATCATTGCAATAGTTGAGTGGGAATGATACTTGATTGAATCTGTTTCTTATTAAAAAATACTCTGTCATCTGTGTGGATAATGGACTAGAAATGGGGTTAGGTGCATGAATAGCAAGGAAAGTGTGGAGCCTCTTAGCAACCTAACATGATAGCCATTTTGAGTGATTGAAGAAATTTAGACATTGTGGTGGTAATGGAGGGAAGAAAACTATTGTTTGCATCTTTTTTCAGAAAACTATTTATTTTCAAGAATTAACAGAACTAAAACTTGAGAAAAAAAATTTTTGCCCTGAATGGTTCTGCTCATATTAAAGCAAAGAGACATCTAGAAATCATCTCCATAGACAGATGAACATTTATATTAATGTTTCAAATACTCTTAATCAGTTTTGCCTCTTATTGCTGAGAGGACACCATCAAAGAAGGAACGTGGTCTGATGTTTGCACGGAGCAGACCAGTGTAATGTAAGGGACAGGACCCTGTGCGAACGGTCTGCTTGGTAGCAGAGCCCATCCTGAGGAGGGAGGAGAACTACCAGACCGCAGCTCCATCCACCTCTGAGCAACCGCCCCCTTTCTAAATCTTATTAGAGAGTCAGTCTAGGACTGGAGGGAGAAGCAATTTTGCTGTCCTGACAATTTCACACTCAAGTGAACTCAGATGAATTTACAGTACCATCTACTTCTGTTTACTAATTAGCATCTAAATGTTGTCAATTTTGCAAGGATTTGGATCTTACTTGTTTTGAAGATACAGTAAAACTAAGTCACACACAAATATTCTCCGTAATTTGAGAAACCTGAATGTCAATATTTGTGATGTACACAGCTAAAAAAAAAAAAAAAAAGTACCTGCATAGTCGTGCCTATGCAAAGAGTTCCTAAGGAAATTTATACTTGATATTTTGGGTTTTCACTTCTGAGAAACACCAGTGCAGGTCCTATGGGAAAGAAGTACAATCAATAGAGTTTTTTCTACTGCTGCTGTTTCTCCTTCTAGCTCCCCACCACGTCACTCTTTGCTCTGATTAGGGTTAAATATCGTATCATTCAAGCCAGTTTGTTTCAGATACCATCTTTGGTGCAGATTGTGTGAAACCATGACGTTATTTCATCTCAGTGATATCTACGTGGTATTGTTAATAAAAATCTCTCAGGCTTTAATGTAGTTCAGTGAAAAGTATATAAGAAACTCAATAACTAATGTAATATTTGAAAAGAGTATATCTGATGTTAATAACTTCTACCCATGGTATTTTACTTTTATTTAGTAGAAATAATATTCTGTATATCACCTAACCTTTAAAATTTCTGGTATAGACATTAATTCACATGCTTCTCATTATAGTCAGTGAGTGGAATATGCTTGAATCTCCACCCATGACCTGGATAATGTGCCCTGTAATTTCTGTTTTTGCTCTCAGACATGAAACTCATTAGCTTTTGTAGTTTCAGTGCACATGCAATGAACAGAAAAGCATTTAATTATTACAACCAAGGAGGTGATTTTCTTTTGGGGTAAAAAAGAAACTAAATGAGGTCAGCAAAAGTTTTTAACATTGCGATGTAATTGTGCTAAGTATAACAATGCATCGTTCTTTGTATTATTTACTGAATATCCATAAATGATATGTTTTATTTTAACAGGCAAGTTGCTGCCAGAAGTGTGCTCTCCTTTTAAAAGGTAAGTGCCTTTTAAGATATATTATATAAAATTATCATGGTTTCTGATTTACAGCTTTGAAGAGCCTATTTATTTTAAAGCCCCGTGGCTGACAGCTATGTTGTTCCAAGGCAAGGATATATAGTATTAATTATCTTAAGCTCCAGATTATCGTTCATGGTGCTGACATTAGGTATAAAGGACAAAGTGGGACATTCTTCTATTTTCGTAAGAATAATTAATTAACCTAGTGACTTTAAAAAGAAATACCTGTTGAAGTAAGATACAAAGAATACAGTTCAATTTGATCGTATTTGTTTCAGTTCTGGATGGATTTAGATAATTTTCATGGAAATTATTAGCAATTTAGGGTATGGGCACAGTATTTTTTTAAATTGGTTTTTCTTTGTTACTGGTTTGGTTTATTGGAATCAGAGCATAGCTCAGTCATTTTGAAAGTTTAAAGTGTTTGTGTCTTAAAGATATCGCTTACCAGTAAGACTATGTATTTTTTATTTGACTACATCTATGTTTTCAAATTTAGTGATATATTAGTTTCATCCATGAGTTATGTTTTAAAGTTGACTTAATCTAGTATTTACATTTTCAAGAATTCTATGAGATTTTAAAGAAACCTTAACAATTAAGTAGAATATGTTTTATACTTCCTTATGTACCAAGAAATGACCTGATTCTGGTTTTATTTCTCAATTTATCTTTCCCTAAGAACTTACTCAGACAATTAAAATATGCAGGGGTTATTTACTTACTATACATCTAGCATAGAGTCTCCCTTTCTCTAAAAAGTCCTGGTAGATGTCTTCGAAAGATATCATTTTACAGCTTCCATGCTCTAGGTTTGAAGTCTCACTCGTTTATATTTGTTGGTTGAGAACTGTTGCTTTTTTACTTTTATACTTGTGCATTTTGTAGCAAGAGAGACTCATTGCCTTTGGAACATATGAATTCTACTTTTGGTTATAATAAAAAAGGAGGTCTATGTGTAATTATGTAGTTAAAATCAGTAAATTCATAAATTATAACTTTTCTTCTACTTAATAGTTGTTTACTTACACACTCATATTTCCATGATCAAATAATGTAGTATATTAGCCTGGTATATTAGCATCATGCTAACCATCAGGCCAAGTTATGTACTTAGCAAAGAAAACATGTTACTGGCACTTTGGATTTTAAAAACAGCACTGTTACTTGTAGTAGAAGCCCATAAAACTGTTAAATAAGTGAACACAAAGTATTTTTAAAAGCACAGTTTACAAATAGTGCCATATCATAGCAGGTGTTAACTGTGACAGAATTACAACACAGTTTGTTTTTATAAATTCAATCTTAAACTATGTAAATATATGACGTACAACTTATGATAGCCAGTGTTTAGACTACATTGCAGAAAAGCAGTGAATAAAAGTAAAAATTTCAACCATTTGCAAACTTTTTACCCCCTCCAAACAAATGGAGTAAAAAGAACTTAGACTTTGGGGTCAATTAAAACTCATTTATGGACTTACTTCTAGCTCTTACTTGCTGTGTGGCCTCAGGTAAGCTACTTAACCTCTTTAACGCATTTAAATCCATTTTCAAACTGGTTGTACTAATACCTATTTTGCAAGACTGCCATAAAGATGCCAAAAGTGATTTGTCAGTCACCTGCTTTCCCCTAAGAGTAAATCTCTTGTCATGTGCATATAGCCTCAGACAAATTCTTTATTGCTCCATCTGATAAAACTATAACTCTATGGTAACTTTTTTTCTTTCTTTCTTTTTTTTTTTGTGTGTGTATGTGTGTACATAAACTTTGCCTTGAATGTACTAACCTGGGAAGATATTGACATTTTAGAAGTAAAGTATATATAGCTAACCTCTGGATATAGATGCTGTATTCCGTTTGTGGTATCCATGTATATATCCAGGGATTAACCTACCGGCATTTTGTGAACACAAAAGCCACAACTCTCATTTTAGTAACTCTTTATGTATCGCAACTACTTCTTGCCTTTCTTCTCCTCCCTTCAGTGCCCCTACTTAGGCCATTTGCTACCTGGAAATCTAATCCTCTTCACTAAGTACTGAAGCTTTGAACTAGAGCCCTGTTCTACCTTCTTGTATTACTTTATCTGGGAAAGCATGACCTTCTTACAATCATTTCTCTTCAAACTCTGCTGGGCAATCAGATAGTTAAATAACTGAAAATGTTTCAGGAGCCTTCCTAGGTAGTATTTACATTTTCATGGGCTTTTATAATGGCTTAACGTAAATGCAAGAGAATATGATGATTTCTGTGGCAGGGAGAGTAATTTGAGGCCCAAAGTCTTTCCCAGGCAGTACTATAAACTTTTATAAAAGTAGGGTTGCTTCCTCTCCACACTTACTATAAAACTTCTAGATACTTACAAGACTTCACGTACATACTCTCTTTCTCTCTGTCCCCTCTTTCACTGCAGATAGAAAAAAACTTCAGACATAAATTTATATCCAATCCTCTTCTGAAAATTCTAAACACATCATCTATTTTAAATCTCTATGCTGTTCTCCAACCCACCCCCTTTTTTTTAGTTTCCTTCAAAACTTTAAGAACAACCTACATTTTTGTGTTTTTCTTGTCACAAATTTTCATAGCCCTTAGCCAATCATTTTTTTAAGATTGGGAGGTATCATTACTTCTGTGTTTCTGATCAGTAAACTGAGGAAGGCGTGACTTGGCCAAAGTCTAGGGAGTGAACATGGGTTAATATTAGAGCTTCTGACACCCAATCCAGCCCAAATATGCTCTTATTCTATCATGTAAAAGCAATTTATATGCTATTTTTCTTCTATGGATTTACTCATATGTAAGGAAATATGAGAAAGAAGAAAGCCAAAGAAAACATACTACACATGGTAATGTGAGTCAGCTCTTCAATAAGCCAGGCTGTCAGCAGGCTACTTGCCAGAGATACTCAGTGTTGAGAGGGAGCTTGATTTTTTTTTTTTTTAACAGCAAAAAAGCCAAAAATGAAAATAGTTTACAAATGATAAATGAGATATTCACTTTTAAATAGAATTCTCTGCTTGAATAATGTAATGTGTATATGACATTGATGAAGTTCTTGAGACAATAATAGAAGACCCTACATGCTACATTTTGCTGGGCACAGCTAACTAATTCTGGTGACTAAGAAAAAAAGACAATAGACTCCCCTGAGAACATTTTAATTGACATTTAAATGTCATTCCAAGTGCTTTAATGATAAAGACTTGAAAATCTTTGGTATTTGTTGATTTTTGTCTTTAAGTTTTATGTTGATTTATTTTCTATTCTTACTGAAAAGTTACTACTGCATTCTAGTGCTTCCAGAAAATATCTTTCTTTACCTCACCCTCTCATCTACATGAATCTAAATTTCCAGTGGTTTGCCTCATTCTTTTGAGCCAAAATGTACTAATTATACCTATCATAAAACAATGTCTTCCCCAGTCAGACAAATGGATATTTCATTTTTGTTTTTCATTTGCTTGATTGTTTTGAATAGCATCCTATATTAATTTTGATAAATTCACACTCAGTGATGTTAAAATGAAAATAAGAGTGGGGTCATTTTTGAGGTAACCTTCCATGCACTGAGTTTATCTGGGTTTATAGATTAGAAATTGGGTAGGAGTGTCTATTGTGAGGATCGCAATGATATGAGAGGCACTCAAATCTAAAGTTTTAACACTTCAGAGTATTTTATTTTTTATCATACAATTTTTCCTAAAAGACTGAAAAATCCAGAAAATTCTCTTCTTTACATCTAGAATACGCTGTTTTTTTGTGCACAGTTTTAAAACCTATAGCATGGCCAGGCATGGTGGCTCATGCCTGTAATCTTAGCACTTTGGGAGGCTGAGGCAGGAGGATCACTTGAGCCTAGGAGTTCAACACCAGCCTGGGCAACATAGTGAGAGTAAAAAAAAAATACATCTCTATAACAAATAGAAAAATTATCCAGGAGTAGTGGTGCAACTCTGTTATCCCAGCTACTTGGGAGACTGAGACAGGAGGATCGCTTGAGCCCAGAAGTTTGAGGTTGCAGTGAACTATGATAATGCCACTGCACTCTAGCCTGGGTGACAAAGCAAGACCCTGTCTCAGACAGATGGACAAAGAAACCAAAAGATAACAAAACTTGAATCATAAAATAAAATAAACAAGAGTAAGCTTCTCTTTCTATAAGGACATGTTCATCGTGGAAATAGTATCAAATGCAGCTGGTGGGTTACGGTGAATTTAAAGAAGAAAATAATTCTCCATAATCCAATCCTTCTGAGAAGACTACCACCGAATTTCAGTGTGCTCCACTAGACTTTTTAATGCAGTCAGTTATATGTAAAAATATGATCACACCTGTGCACGTGTACAGTAGACCCCCCTATCTGCGGTTTCACTTTCATGCTTTTAGTTAACTTCGATCAACCATGGTCCAGAAATATTAAATGAAATATTCTAGAAAAAAAATTCATAAGTTTTAAATTGCATACTGTTCTGAGCAGCGTGATGAAATCTCATGCTGTCATGCTTCATCCTGCCCAGGACATGAATCATCTCTTTGTCCAGTGTATCCACAATGTATATGCTACCTGCCTATTAGTCATGAACGTTGGTTGCTCCTCACATTCAACCAATGACATCATCCTGGCTCAATGATCCAGGATCACCCCAAGCAAAGGATCCTCTTTCCAACATATCACCAGAAGGTTGATAGTAGCCTAATGCTATGTCAGAATGCCTTCATCATTCACCTGCGTTTCTCATCTCATCATGTAGGCATTTTATCATCTCACATCATCACAAGAAGAAGAATGAGAACAAGACATTTAGAAATAGACTACATTCACATAACTCTTATAACAGTACAATCATACATCAGTATCCACAGGAGATTGGTTCCAGGACCCTCTTGAAATACCAAAATCCAGGGGTGCTCAAGTCCTTAACATAAAATGGCATTATATTTGTATGTAACCTATGCACACCCTCCCATATATTTTTAAATCACCTGTAGATCACTTATAATACCTAATGTAAGCGTTCTATAAATAGTTGCATTGTATTTTTTGTTTGTATTATTTTTAGTGTTCTAATGTTATTTTTTTATTGGTTTGTTTTTCCAAATATTTTCCATCTGGGGTTGGTTGAATCCAGGGATGCAGAACCTAGGGATAAGGAAGACCAACTGTACATTGTTATAACTGTTCTAGTTTATTATTAATTATTGTGGCAAACTTCTACTATGCTTACTTTATAAATTAAACTTTATCTTAGGTATGGATGCATATGAAAAAACTTACTATATATATAGGGTTTGGTATTATCCGCGGTTTCAGTTATCCACTGTTGGGGTGGGGGGTCTTGGAAGTATCCCTGTGGATAAAGGAGGACTATTGCATTCCAATTCCCTTTCTTAGATTTACCCTTTTCCTTCCCGCTCTCTGTCCCAAGAAGCATCAAAGTCTCCCTGGCCCTCTGGCTTCTTTCAGGTCAATGACTGAGAAGTCCCGGGAGAGAATCAGGAGAGAAGAGAGTGAGCTCAGGAGTTCATTTCCTTGGCTCCCCCCTCCAAAGTCACCTCAAAATGTCTTTGTCCTGACCATAGCCCTCAATTCTTCTCCAGGCACACTTCCTAAACAGCTCTCCTCTGGGTTCTAGGAACTGCTCCTTCTTTCCTTTGGAACCTCTTGGGTTTTCTGAACCCCCCAAATATACCTTTATAAATGGTTCATTTCTTAAACTGAGAATTACCCTAATTTGTGAGAAGTGGCATCTGTTTCAAGTTGGGACATGGATTCATAGTCTATGCTATAAATAGTTTTATTGCCTGATTTTGATTTTGCTCTACAAAATGTCTCACACATCCTTGCTAGTTGTTTAGTATTATATTACCCCCCTCTAACATATTCATGCTACACATGTACCACAATTGAACATTTACTGTGCTTTCTGTTTCTCCCAATTGGTGAAAATACCATAATGAGCACCTCTGTAATATGTACATCCTCTATTATTCCCTTCAAATACATTCCCAGAGGTGAACTAATAAAAGTATTTGCAAGTGGTACTTTATTATTAGTGCTGCAGATTTATTATCAAATAAATACTCTTATCTTTCTTCTGCTGTACAATCTCTGCTCTGTATTCCCTCAAGCAATTCATAAGTCACTTTGAAAGTCTTGCTTCTTGAAAATGTGAGACACTGGATCTCCAGGCTCTAGGATTTCCTCAGGATATGTTCTCAGTTTTGTTTACCCATAATATCATCAACCCTCCATTCTCAATTAGCAACATGAGTTTCTGTAAGCATCAAGTCCAGGCCATGTCGAACTGAGCCGTAAAAGCCCCCACTACCAGAAGGCTGTTGGATGTTGTGTAGGACAATTAGCTGAAAACCCTTCAATCTGCATCTGTCCATTCCTCACTCATCCTTTATACCAATTCTTCCCTGTTCAGAACACAAAAGCCATATCTCTCTTAATTGTCCCCTTTCCTCTCTTTCGTCCCATGGAGTGAGGACCCAAGGTTGGCGTCTCAGCCTTTGAGGTTAGAACTTGGCCTTTATTCACCCCTTGACTTGTTCCTTGTCTGCCCATCTCTGTGCCTCTATGGTGATCTCAAGAATAGCAGGGAAAAGCCCACAATTGGCTCCTTAGGAGAGATCAGATAGTACAGAGATCTTTTACACTACCATGGCTGAAACAGAGGGTTTCCTACAGGGAATGGCCCAAGCAGATGGGAGAATCCAACATACTCAAGAGTATTTGGAGACAAAACTGTGAACCACATTCAAGTATTTGCAGAATTAAGGAGTAAACAATGCCCTCTGGCAACTTTACATTTATTTAAGAGTCAAATGATTCTCTTTGACTTTTTTTTCACCCCTCTTGCTATAATATAAGTCTGACCATTGTGGCTATTGTTTCAACCATGTAGATGCCTATCTTATATTCTCAAAGAAGTGAAACAGTTGAAATAATGACAAATAAAGCAAAAATTCAGTCTTCTTTCCCCTTCTCTTTGTTAAATGGAATTATAAATTTCATACAACTCAAATTCTTCATTTGCAACTATAATAATGACCTGGGTGATACAAAAATTGTCACTAGAGTTATCAGAATATTTCTACATCTTGACTAAGGGCCCAGAAAGAATAGATTTACAAAATGAAAATCTTGAGTGTTTTATAAATATTATAAATACTGCTCTCACTGAGGAACATGTATGATTAAACAACTCTGACAAGGGCAATGTAAAATTTTCATATCAATTTCTTGAAAATATTCTCCTATCATCTCTGTGTCTGATTAGCCTGAAGAAAATTAAACATTGTTCCTGGAAAGCAAATAAATAAACAAAAATAATTAAAATATTTATCCTCCTTGTGACTTTCAGTGTTTTATGTGTGTTTCTTAAACCTAGTTCCCCAGAAACTGGACATCCTTAGACCTATTTTCAGGGTTTCATGAGTTTTCTATGAGATTTTTTATGGATAAGTGTGTGTCTCTGAGTTTTCATTCTATATTAATCTTTAAAAATGTTGATATGAATATAAATGGGATCCTGATTAACCACCTTATAACACTGTGTACCATGCAATTTCAAATTGTACTACTACAGTTTATAAGCAACAATGAGGAGGGGTGAGAGGGAGAGAGAGAAAGAGAGAGAGAGAGAATCACTTAATATGATGTTAATGTTAAATCCATCTGAAGCCTAGAAAGCTGTGCTAACTAATGTTGCACTTAGTTAAAATGCAGAAAATTGTTGGGAGAATTAAGTCATTACATGACAAATAATAGTATAAACATGTGGAATGTATAAAATTCTCCACTGTAAAATTCAGCAATGTAGTTATATTACAGGTAGCAATTTAGTTCCCTCTAAACATCACTGGTGATAATATATTAAACGTTTTATTTATTTATTTTTCAGACAGGGAGGTTACGCTTTATGTATATATGTTAATTCACACATAATAATTGTACATGTGTATGGGGCCAGTGTGATATTTTGATACATGTATATAATGTGTAATGATTGACCAAAGTAATTAGCATGTACATTATCTCAAACCTTTATCACTTCTTTATGTTGGTAACATTCAAAACCCTCTCTTCTAGCTATTTGAAAAAATACAATAAATTATTATTTACTATAATCACCCTGCAGTGCTGTAGAACACTAGAATTTATTCGTCCTAGATATTAATAGCTATAATTTTGTACCCATTAACCAACCACTCCCTGTCCCTTTCCCCTCTCCCTTTTCCAGCCTCTAATAACTGCTGTTCTCTCTACTTTCATGAGATTAGCCTTTTTTAGCTTCCACAGATGAGTGAGAACATGTGATATTTATCAGTCTGTGCCTGACTTTTTTACATAACGTAATGTCCTCCAGTTTCATCCATGTTGCTGTGAATGACAGCTTTTTGTAAGCCTGTTATTTCTCATTGTATTGGTTTTACAGTTTTACTTATAAATGTTGACAGTTTTCTTACTTGCGTAAGGGCTAATTTTCTGTTTATACATAAATAAATCATATTTAAGACATTTTAATCAAAATTAGGTATTTGTAAGAAAATCTTGTGTGATATTTGGTACATTCATTACTCAATTTTAAGAAATACTTAATATTATTATTCTCCTACCATCCAATATAAGAATAATATTTATTTTTGAACCATGCCTTTTCCCCATCACTAGTTCTCCCATGCATTCGTTTGTCCATTAAGTATGGAGGTTACATTACAATGTATTCCTTGAAAGTAGCTCAAGAATTTCTGCAAAAATGTGGGTGTTGGTTATGGTATATACAAATACAATCGTCCCTTAGTATCTGCCAGTAATTAATTCCAGGATCCACCCCCATACCAAAATCCAAGGGTGTTCAACTCCCTTAACATAAAGTGGTGTAGTATTTGCATATAACTTATGTTTATCCTTCCCTATAGTTTAAATAATCTTTAGATTACCTATAATACTTAATACAATGTGAATGCTATGTAAATAGCATTGTATTGTAATATCATTAAATTGTATTTTTAAATTTGTATTTTTTTACTCTTGTGGTTTTTTAAATTGGATTTTTTGGGGGATATTTTCAATCTGGAGTTGGCTGAATCTGTAGTTGCAGAACCTACAGATAACTAGGGATGACTGTATTTCTTGATAAAATGTAATTCTTAACTACAGTGTCTAGAAATCCAAATGTTATTTTGCAAAGAGCAGAGGCACCAAATGAGCAGGTATAACACTTCACTGTGAGTCGTAAAGGGATTGGGAAGATGATTCAATTTCTTAGCAAGTTGACACGAGCCCTTATCAAGATGTGAAGTGCTCTTATACTCATTGTTGAAAGATCTGCTTGAGAATTTCTAGGTCCTTCTTAGCCTCTGGTTGTACTGAAAGGGAAACATCTGTAAGGTTCACATATTATTCCTTATTAGTAAGTGTTGCACATGATCCTTCAGTTATCATTTTATGCCTCAATAATGCAACATATTTCTAACCATTCTGCCTTCATTCCACATATCCCAGACTGTCTTTCTTGCTGTTGCTAAAATAAATTTTCCGAACCTTGTTTTCGCTTGCTCAACAATTTTTCATTATTTTCATGTTCAGAAGTCTTGTGTTGGCATTCAATTTCCCTTCTCCTTAGTCTATCTTTCCAAACTTTTAACCATTACTACATTGCATGAATCTTTCCTCCGGAAAGGGTTCTATACTCATTGGTGCTAAAACATGGCTCGCTCATTTCAGCCTGTTTTCTATGAATCTTTCTGTGCATAGTCTCTCGTTATATCTCTCATGTCTGAACCCCTATTTAAGATAATGTACAGATTACTAGTTTTTCATTTAATTATGTGTTCTGATATTTGGAAATGTCTCTTATATTTCTCCATTAGATAATAATCATTTGGGCAGGGGAGGTGGGAATAGATTTAGTTCGTGAAGCAACTAATGTGGTTCTAGTCTTAATCATAGAGCTGAACTTTTTGCTGAATTAATGTCTTTAGTTTTGAATTTATATTTAGTATATTAAAACTTTAAACTATTAAACTACATTGTGTTATTCAGATGCCCTGTGATAATATTTTGGAATAAAACTCTTAATTCTGTGTAAGGGCAAAATATTGTAAACAAATAGAACAATCACAACAAAATATTTTGGCCAGAAGTAAGGAGGCTGGGTTCTAGTTCCAGTAGTGGGTCCCAGTTATCTGAGTGACACTTGAATACGGGTGTTCCTTATGTGTAAACAACTTTATTCAGAACCTGAGAACTCCTAAACTCCATAGCTAATTTATCTAATCCTCAGTGTTACCCTAAGTAAAAATTGCACAGACATGGAAATATATTTTGAAAAACGAAAAAGACCTGATCATAATAATTATAATTAATACAACTAACTTATTGAGTAATTCTTCAAAACAGAAAATTATTCGTGGGTATAAATCAAGACAACTTCACACATATTATATGACACGCATATTGAAATCCTGACATAAGATATTATTCTCTTTGTCCAAAGGGAAAACTTCCACAGCTCCTTGAAATTTATTCAGGTCTTACCTCTGTGTATTATTTGAGAATGTAGGAAATGTCAGATAGATTCATATCTGTGGTCCAGTCACTGAGTCAATTCAGAATATTTTTTTTGATGGTGGTACAAAAGAAAATGTTATAGAAGAATGTGGTTTCCCACTATGACGTCGACCTTCAAAACTCAGAAACGTTTGTTCCCCTTCAAAGCCATTGGGATCTCAGCTGCAGATTGACACTGATTTGCTTGGTATTGAAAAACAGCAAGGCAGATTGTGTAATAACATATATATTCTCAAAATGCTCTGTTTTCATGAGTATGCAGTTGTTGCTCCTCTCATAACACAGACACCCATGGAAGCAGTGACTACAGAGGTTTTACTGCTAAATAATAGCCTAAGTGAATGAGGACAATTTTGTTCAGAAAATGGGATAGAACAAAAAATGAAGTTTGTATGTAGTTAGTTCAGAAGCTTTTAAAGAATGACAGTTTGAAGTGTTTTATTTTTTTTCAAATACAAAATTTCAAGACAGCTTTTAGGAATTAATTTTATAATAGCATTTTAAATAGTCATTTACACAGATGTAAATATACATTCAAGGGGATATTGGCCTTTATAATTAGATTTAGCCCTAGAAAATCTAGAGTCTCATCAACATTCTTAGAATTCAAGACTAATTACCATATATTTATTTGTCTTGACACGTTGGGGACTCTTTCAATTCATTTGGGCAACAAAGTGCACATTCTTCATTTCTCTCTTCTTCAGGAGAATCCAAAGATAAAAGTGCTATTTCGTTAGTCTCAGACCTTTATAATGCCACCTCTAAACAACATCCTTATTAGTAAAATATGATGGAAGGGCCCTTAGGGTAGAAACAATGAATATTTATTTAGGAACTGGCTTTTGGCCAATTTTTCTGTACCCTAAAGGCATAAATATTATATACCAGAGCATTTCAATTCCCGTGTACTTATGATTTTTTTTCTCCACACATTCGCAAAAGGCAGAAGTCTGTGAGACACTTTCTAAAACTCATTTGTCAAAAGGCTCACTTGTGGTTGGAAGCTGTAATAGGCATTTCTATTCCATCATAAAATGTTAAATAGGTATAAATTCTGGCTAACTATCTTAAATTAAATAGCCAAAATACAGAGCAGAGTGTGCTAATTATCTCAGCCTTCCAAGTTTTGAGCAAGTGGCTTTTAAAAGATAGGGGGGGGAGTAGTTAAATGAAAATAACTTGTACCCCTGAAGTCAGTCTTTGAGACAAAGTGTTGAAAGCCAGCAAGCAATTTTTTTTTTTTTTAGAACATTCTCTCTGTTGTCATTATGTTTTCCTGTGGAGGATGTGTTTGCCACACCTCTCAACAGAATCACTGTAATTGAATGAACAGCTAGGTTGAATTATGGATGTTGAAGCCACATCTTGCTAAAGGGAACCAAAGTCCTAACATCTCCTTGAACAAAATGCCAGACCTGCTTCAATGCAGTGGAATCCCATACTACCCATTTTTTCATGACTCTCAGCTGCACTGGGATGTCTGCTGGAATCACATCTCTAAATCACTTGTAAGTAATGAGGGGCGGCTCAAGAAATATTAAATTTTCATCACTTTCACGTCTCTGCTACTACTTTTAACATTTAATTTGTATTTGTATGCAATACTCATTCCTCTTTATGCTCTTAATGTTATTAAAACATTATGTGCTCATAAACCACAGGGATTAAATATGTTTTCTTTTACTAAATTTATTTTTTAACAAATGTGGTACGTAAATAGGAACTTCATAAACCGTTTTGTTATTAAGCTTGTCAGCATTAGCTGAATGTGCTCTTTCTTCCTTTGAACTGGAAAACACATTCAAAGTGTCTTTTATGACACTTACTTCATTCTACTTGGTTTATAGTTATTTGGGAATAGACTTTCCTACAATATAACTCTCAACTATCTAAGCTCTGACCAACTAGCTGGCTCGTTCTTGTCAAACACACAATAAATATTGGTCGAATGAATAAGTTATTATTGCCAAACAGAATTCACTACCAACATAAACCATGGGCTTAGGCATTTTGTAATACCTTCTTAAATGAACTGTACTTCAGCAGTATAGATAAACATTTTTAGAAAATCTGGATATGGGGGTGTGAACAAAATATGTGTGGTAAACAGAAATATTGAGAAAAAAATAATTCCCTGTTTCAGAAAATGGAAATTACAAATAGGTCATTGGGGAATGATGAAGAAGTAATCAAAGAAGTCTCTGTGGGGGTCTCAGGGGCCATTTGATTAAAGTAAGAAAGTTCTGCACCAGGCAGAGAGCAGCTTGCCTGACAGGAAGGGAGCCAGATTGAAGAGAGATGAAGCAAACCATCAGCGAGTGTAGATTGACTGTCTACTGCTTGCAGGGCACAGTGCGAAGTAGAGGGCAGATAAATTTTTAAGATTAGAGAGGGTAGTCATAACCCTTTAGGAATGTAAAATTGACAGAGAAAGGCAAGATATGAGAAAATCCAACAACATTAGAGAAAAGTATAGTGCTTGAAAGACACTGCTGAGAGATGTGGATCCTAGAAATCCCAGGAACCCAGAAGCCTGTGGGCAATATATTATATGAGATAATGGATATGAATATGCTTTGTAAACTGCAAGGTGCTGTAAAAATGTGAGATAGAATCATTATGTGGCTCACTAGAAAGCAGTCTACAATTTTCTGGCTAGCCCTTTTGAAATGATGTATGAGTTAGCCCTAGGAGATGGAGGTTATAGATCCACCAGTTGGATAATGGCAGGTTAAGCTCATCCGAGATAACAAAGGGAGCAGGAGCCAGAGATTGTTAGTAAGAATTACACATTGGCTAATCACAGGAGTTCATCTATAAGTCATCATTCTAATGACTTATTTACAAACAATGTACGCAGGATCATCGTGTAAGTGGTGTTAGATTTCTCAGCCTGTCCATAGGATTGGTTAACATTGTATATGTAAATCATAGTATCTGTTTGCATATCAATTTGTAGTCACCAAGCTTTCTTGGAACTCTATTAGTAAAAATATTTTAAGAATGCACACCCGATATATTTTACAATCCTTTGCATATATTTTATTCTAATATATTGTGTTTCTCATAAAATATTCATAAAAATAGAAAGTCGAAAAAAAGATGAGGCTGAAAAATAAACATAAATTAAAGTTCTACTATTCTGACTGTACTCCAAGGATTATCTTGTGCACTCAGAGTTCTGTTGACACCTCACTTTGATGACTTGGTTTACATTGTACCATAGCACAAAACCATCATTTGTATTAATAATGATAAAGGCATTGCCATTAGAACACCCACCTTCATTTTTTGCTTGGGATTCCCAAAAGATATTTCTTTCTGCAGCATTCTTGACAAGCAGGCACTCTGAACTCTAGACATTCCTATCAGCTTGGTGAACACATGGAGACTACACCAACTTCTAGCCAATTTTGTGCTTTCAGGCAAGAGTTCTGATGAGATGGGGTTTAGAAGCAAACAAATGTAAAGTGAGTAGAATTCTGAAATTTTTAAGTCTCAGCAAGAGCTGGTGGATCTTATAGATCCTTAGTCTATTTATGTAAATGCCATGTGGAGCCACCTTACCAATGTATTAAGGGATTTACTTTACCTAGGCAAGGCCTTAGCACAATGCAGTATTTGAACTTATTCCTAGTTTTACACTTTAGCAGCTTAGGTTCCTGATTTTTTAATTACCTCTCCTTATAAAAGATACTCATCAAAACTCTCTTACATTTTAATGCAACTTAGACTCTCTCTCAGTACTTTGTATGGTTGATATTGCACTTTGGCTTCTAAATCATAGCTTCTGGAGTAGTGCTAGTTTTAATGTATAATTAAAATGCATCACTGTTGTTGATACACTTAGTGATTCAAACTATGTGCCTAAATATCATATTTCTGAACAGATATATATATAGAGAGATAGATAGATAGATACAGATATATTCCATTCAAACAGTAAACACACAAACCATTGTTTCTTTCTAGGTGCCTAGCAAGGAGCATAATTTAAAAATTAGAACTGTATTCAGAAGTTGGAGAAATCAGTGTAGGAATACCCAATAATTGGCAACTAATTAGATCTCTTCATAAGAACCCGAAGTCATAGTAAGTGTCAGTAATAGGTAGTATGAGAGTCTGTAAGAAGGCAAACGATGGCTGGGAGACCCAGGTGTAGCTCTTAAGCTTATGACCTAGGAAACAGAACAAATTGATAGCCAATAAGGGGGAACTGTCTATTCCAGGCTAGTGTTCGGATCAGGAAACAGGATTTCTCCATTGCTTTATGGGTCAAGTTACATTCCTTAGCATAACTGCCCAAGTGAGACAGAACACCATGGCAGAGCCTTGCCGTGGTAGGGGAAGAAAAGATCAAGCCACTGAAAATTTCTGGGGTGATTCCTACACTGTAGATAACAACTGTTCCTAAACTTAAATGATCAGCACAGTTAAAGCTGCTCCAGACTAGGGACTGCTCCCATGGTTTCTGAGAGTAAGCAATTCCCAAGGGTGCCTGTAGGGTTCCCTAAGAGCACTGAGATCTGCAGTCGAGAGAAAGGACCTGTGCACATATAACACATACTCCTGCTTGGGACCTGCACTCTCACTTCCCAGTGCATTTTGTTTCTCCCAACATGAGCCCAGGGCAGCTGGCTTTTTCATCACTTGTTTTTGACTTTTTTAAAAAAGTAACTTATGACTAGGTAAAAATGAAAACACACCAAGAGTCTCCTAAAGGACTGTTCAAAAATTGCAACAGGAAAGTGCTTCACCAGGTTCCTCTGCTGTCATGTTCTGTAAGACAAAAACCTCAACAGTCCCATGTTAGTCTCCTTGTTGTCACAACTTCTAACATGGCCCCTTCAACACACGCTCAGAAGAAAGGGACCTATATTATTGCTCCCATGTTTCTTTGAGTGTCCTCCTGCTTGAAGTTTAAATGTAACTCAAAACTATAATTTTGAGACTTTATCAATCTCATGACTTTACTGCAAGAACCAAAATAATCAATAGTACCCATCAAACTATCCCATGCATCAAACAAGTAACCCTAGGAAACACGAAATACAGCAGGAATAAATGACAGGCAAAGCATGTTTTATAGCCCATCATTTAATGCCTTAACTACAGTATGCACTCATTTAAAGATATTACTTAGCTCTAGTAAACAATAAAAGCGACTAAGTATTTATTTGATTGTTGCCAAATGCAGTGATCCCATCACAATGATTTAAGGAGACACAGTTGCAGCCCATCACTGGTAGGGTTTATTTCTTTACGCACTAGATAGAAGTGGTCAATATTGTAGCAGGGAAACATCATCATGCATGACTAAATAGCAGGGAAAATCACAACAAATGGAGAAGTGGGGATCAAATAATTATGCCGGGAAATGGCAGATTTGGAGTATATTAAGTTTGTTTTCAGGGGCTAAGAGTGAGCTCTACTCCAGTAATTTGTAGATTAAAAAAATAAGATTTCCCTGTAACTTTTTAAATAATCATTACTTGTTTTGTTATTTATTGCTATTTACAAGAATCTTCAATGGAAAGAATGCTAAGTAGAGATTTTTGTCTACATACGTCATAGCCAAATTGTCTCTAAATCATGCCCTGAATCATCACTTGAATAATTTCTTTGTGTATGTCAGGAAGCTAGGATGCCATGGTCAGGGTTAGTGATCTGGACAGGTTTTCTAACATCCTCAATAACAAAGACTGTCATACTTGACTATGGCCTTCCCTACCCCACCCTCGGATTGGACAGGTTCATTTGCTCATTCTTCTCTCCATTGATTTCAGTAAGCATGCATGGAACCCATTCTATGAGCCAGGTGTATTGTTAAGTCACAATTTCCTGCCCTTAGGGAATTCATGTGGGGTTGTCTTGACAGCCTTTGGGTTTTTATTTGCACCATGAGAAATCTTGCTGAGCCTGGGAGGGTAAGAACGCCCGCTGCCATCAGCCCCTAGGCCTCGCTCTCTCTTTGTGCAAAGCCATCTTTGAGGCCCAACACTGAATATGCTTTGTAATGAAGTCTGAATCACAGAAGCTATGAATAATTATTAATTTAGAGAATATTGATTTGAGCTTTGGTAGAATTCCAGTTTTAGAAAAGATTATCTGTCTTTGAAATTTTCTTTTACTTATAGAAAAAAAAAACAAACATGTCAAATACTACAAACTACTGTGAGCTTTGTAAGGAAAAATATGAGAGTAACTTTCCCCCTTAGATACAAGAATGTCATATGTTATTTGGCCAGCATAATTAATTTAATTCTTTCCTAATAACACTGATATGTTACCAAAGTAATGCAAAAAGATTAAACCCACTTGTCCTCCTGCTGGCACCTTGAATGCATCGCTATGGTAACAGATCTATGACAGTGCCACCAGGAGATAAAGCCAATTAAGATAAATAATGAGAGATCAGTGTGCACAGATCACTCTGAGCATAAACTTTTTAGGAATTTATTGGTATCACCGGATTGCAAATAAATCACTTGAAAGTATTTGCTAAAAATCTGAAACTTAGAATGGTTTGAAACATAAACCCATGGATTTATTTAAAGCGTCAGGATTCTACTGTGAATAACATCTTCAAACCTGCATTTTAGAAATGTGTCCTTGGCAAGTTTTTCATTCTTAGTCACTTTTTTTAATGAATTCAAATTGTCATAAAAATTGTCTACTAAAACAAAGGGTTTTTTTTTCCCACTAGATCTTAAAAACTATTTTTAAAAACATTCTCATATCATTAGGGAATTAAGATTTATGTATTCGTTTCTAAATTTCTGCTTAAGTATTTTATAATAAACTGACTTGTTCATCAAAAATTCACCTTTGTTTTTACTACAGATATGTCAGGTTATGTTAGAAATTTGGAGTACAATTTTTATATTTCATTTTCTTTCAAGGATCCCCTAATTTTAAGTGATTGTATTAAATTAACATGTATGTATAGCAACCTATTTTTGTATTAAGGCTCAACAGCCCCCAAAAGTAACCTCTTCCATTTAGGGAGTTTTACATAGATATCAATTAGCTGTCTTACATAAATGTCAATTATTTCTTCAGTACATTTTTATCTTTTTCAATTATTTATTCTTCACTAATACAATTATGGATTCCAGACTCCCTGATACCTTATCAGAGAATTAGTTAAACACTTATTTCAGAAATTTGCCCTATGCAAAAATCTACTTAGTACCTATCACTTCACCCAACCAAGGAACACTGAAAGACAACTTTTAGGGGAAAATGAAACTGATTTCATCTGAAAAGGAATATAGGAAAAATGTTACATTAATCATTCTTCAGGTAATTCAGATTGAGAGTTTGGCTTTTTAAATATTGGTAATGATTTTAACAGCAAAAAATTAGATTTACAATATAGTAAATTCAGTTTCAAACTTTGATAATCATATTGATAAAATCAGGAGACCTTTTTGTTTATATATTTATGAAGAAAATCACAATGATCAGATACCTTTTGAGCATTCTCCTATTGGAAGTTGTCTAAGACACAAACAAATCTCAGTGTGGCTAGGTTTTCACTTGCACTGAAATATTGAGATATATCCTGGGACCCCTCTCATGATATGCCTAGGCTCAGCCTGAGAATCTTTTACAACATATTGCCCTGGTCATCCAGCATCAATAGATTTGAACTGGCACTGAAGAAAGACACCAGCAATGTGATGGATCATACCTATAATCCCAGAATTTTGTGAGGCCAAGGTGGGAGGATCACTTGAGGCCAGGAGTTCAAGGCTGCAGTGAGCTATGACCATGCCATGGCACTCCAACCTGGAGGCTGGGCTACAGAGTGAGACCCTGTCTCAAAAAACTAAAAACAAAAAACCCCAGATGCCATCTCTGCTTCACATCATGCCTTTTAAGTTAGCCTGACATGCCTAGATTTTAAATTTCATTTTGTCTTTCATTATCATGATATTGACTAAAGGAACAACACTCTACTTAGCCAGTTCTAGTATAAGACCATCCATGTTACCTACAGTCTCTCTAGGTGAACACAAAATCAAACATGTACTTCTGCTATAGAATATCAGTTTAGTGCTTTTCAGTGTGAGACTCTATGTTTTGAATATCACTTCATTCAATCCTCATAGAAGCTATGAGATAAGAACTATCATTGTCCTCACCTAGATGAAAAAACAGAGGCTTAGTGAAGTTCTATAACATGCTGAAAGCTACAAGTAAGTTACAGAAAGGGGATTCTAATCCAGGCCATCTGAAATTAAAGTCTGGATTTTTTATCTGTATGCTAACAACTGCCTTCACATAAAGAAAACTTTATTGTTTATATGACTATATGTGTTTCAATTGTAGGAATTAATTTTGTTGTGTGTGGGAAAAGTTCTGGATTAAAGTGAGTTTTTATTCTGCTAATTCTAGCTAATATCCTGGCCTTTGTTTCTTTATCTATAAAATGAGGTCCCACTAACAGATTTTCTAAGATTATTTCTGCCCTGACAGATTCTGTGTAAAATAGTTGGACTATGAATCAGTAAACTTGTCAGATACCTCAACAGAAGCAAAATTTAGTAATCAAAGGTAGAGGAAGTATTATAAACATCTCAGGAAGAAAGAGAGGAAGGGAAAAACTCAGAAATGAATGAACTTAATAGGAGGTCATGAACCAAAACAGGCTGAACAATGCTTAAGCTAAGAGTCCTAAATGAATAGAACAAAAATATTCGTGGTATAAATTCAAAATAAGCCTAACAAATTAATCATGCTATTAAAATTGCCTATTCACTTTGTTTCTTGATTTTTTAATTTATTTATTTTTTTACTTCTTTGTTCTAAATGTACGACTTACTTGGGACTTTTGTATTTAAAAAAAAAAGCTCCTATAATTTATATTGTATTTATGAACAAAAAACTTATAAAGTCAAAATTTTATTATACTGTCTGATTATTATACAAAAGATATGACAGAATAGTGTATTTCTGTCTATTTATTTATTTGCATTTTCATCAGGAAAGGTATTTATAAGATTCAAAATAGTACACTATCAACAACACCCAAGAACAACAAGGTAGAGAAAATTCCTGTAGCTTGTGGATGTATTTGTTCTCTTTCCCCTATGGAGTTATATATTTTTACACACACACACACACACTCACACACACCCTCTTGCATATATTACTCAGCAATAAATCTTACTTCTGCCTTTCATTTAAAAATAACCTATTGGCAGGGCGCGGTGGCTCACGCCTGTAATCCTAACACTGTGGGAGGCCGAGGCGGGCGGATTGTTTGAGCTCAGGAGTTTGAGACCAGCCTGAGCAAGAGCAAGACCCCATCTCTACCAAAAATAGAAAAAAGTTAATCGGACACCTAAAAATATATAGAAAAAATTAGCCGGGCATGGTGGCACATGCCTGTAGTCCCAGCTACTTGGGAGGCTGAGGCAGTAGGATTGCTTGAGCCCAGGAATCTGAGGTTGCTGTGAGCTAGGCTGACGCCACGGCACTCACTCTAGCCAGGGCAACAAAGTGAGACTCTGTCTCAAAAAAAAAAAAAAAAAAAAATTAATAATAACCTATTAACTTTGGTTTTATTTTCTATAAAATAAAAAGGTTAAATTAAAGGTCAGAATAATTTATTTGCTTTTTTAAAATCCCTTTGGGATTTTTTAAATTGTTTATAATTTACATGGGCCTCCCAAGGAATGCCATCTCCTCCAAATGATATTCCGAAGTACCTAATGGACTCCAATCATATCAAATCCCACCTGGAGACTCGATGTTCCATTTTTTAAAGCAACTGTTTAAGAGCACAAGTCTATTTTCAATGGTATGTTAGTTCAAATTTCAGCTCTGCTACTCACTTCACCATGTGACTCAGTTTTCTCAGACATAATGTGACAATAACAATCTCATGTTTTTGTGGTGAAGAGCCAATGAAATAAAGAATGCAAAAGCAAAAAAAGAAAGCCCGTCATTTAAAAAAAAAAAACAGGAATGTTGTAAATACTAAAGAGCATTTATTATTTATTATTTATTTATGGGCAAATACACTAATTAGAAATTCTGGGCAACAATTTCTGGACAAATAAATAATAAATAGAAATAAATGTAAAAAAATTAAAGAGTTTGAGAAATAGGGCACAGTGTGACATGACTGGATTGTGTTTTCCATCTCTGTTTCATTTCATTTAATGCTTTGGAGGTGGCGTTAGTGTACTAGGACTTCGTGTGCTTCCCTCCTTCTCAGAGCACAGCGCTGGGAGAGAATTACGACAGAAGTCTTAGCTTAAAAACATAATAGTGCCATCTGGTGAAGAATCATTCAAACTGCAGGCACACAATCCTAGAAATCAAAATAAATTTCAACAGGGCTATTTCTAACTGGAACGACGGCCATGTGACTCCGATGCAAATTCTACAGAAGTAGCACGAACTAATCCGTCTTTGAACACCTCGTGCACAGATGTGGAAATGAAGCAGTAAGTGCTGTGAAAGAGGAAAAAAGAAGAGGGAGATAAGAATATCCTGTGATTAAACATTTACACCCAAGACTAAAGCATTCCTTTTTTTTTATATCTTATCAGGATTTCTAATTAGAGTATTTGCTTACAAATTTTCAGACTTCAATAATATTACCATAGTTCTTAAACTTTAATGGGCCTTAGAACCCCTTGGAAGGCTTGTTAAAACACAGCTGTTGCCCACCAATCCCAGAGTTTCTGACTCGGTAGGTCTTGGAGAGGCCCCAGAACATGCATTTCCAACAATTTCCCAGTTGGTGATGATGTTGCTGGTCTGGGAAACACATTTTGGGAACCACTGCTCAAAAGTTTTTCTCAAATGAGAGTTGCAGTAATTCTTGGATTGAATGTAGAAATATCACAATATCCTAAGCCAACTGAAGAATTTATTTTCTGTCATACTTCTAGATCTAAGTATTTTTTATGTCATAGTAACCTAGCAGAATGTGTGAATTTCCCAAAGAGTTAAAATCCATTGTTTTGTCTTTTAAAAAAATGTTACTGTCTTATAGCATTCATTCTCACAGATAAAATACAGGTGTTTGATTACCACAATTCACCTTTCTGTGTTCTCTATGTCCTGGGGATAAATTCTTTATTAATCTCATTTTTATTATACATATTGCTTTTTGAGGTGTTAATTATGCATTATCTTCCATACAGGGAGAAATAGTACATTCTTACAGACCAAAGGTAGAACAGGTGAAAATTTTCATGACCCTGTTTAGAGCATTTTAAAGTAGAAGCATTTCAAAAGCTGTCACTAATGATGGAATTTGTGTTAATAGTAACTTCAATTCTATATGAAGTATGGCTCTTCAGTTCCTTCCTTTCTATTCTTGCTGTGCTCATCTTGACAACATGTTTTTTTTTAATTAACTGAATTGAATACTTACCATTTTTACTGAAGAAGGGCCAACGAAATTAGTGATGCTTTTGATTTATCACTGTCTTCAAAATTAACAAATATAGGATGTATTACATGGAAGTCTGCAATGTGATCAGCATTGTTCCATAATAATAACACTTTTATCCAGTAATAATGTTTGCCTCTGTTGTAAACACTACTCCAGCAACTGAGGATTCAGAGATGAATAAATGAGCCTGCCTTGGAGGAACTGAATGGCTTTGCACAGGTAGACAGGAGAACAGATCAGAAAGATACAAAATGCACAGTCCTTTATCGTAGAGATAAAGGACTGGGATTGTGCCAGGGAAGCAATGATGCTCTGGTGTAGAAACCGGAGAGGCTTCACAAAGAGGCCGCATTTGAGCTAGTTCTGAAAAGCAAATAGGAATATTCTGAGCCAAGGAGGGGAAAGGATCCCCCAGACAGATAGAAAAATATACACGACCTCACTGGGTGATTAAAAAAATGCTATCCCAATCACCAATCTAATTTTGGAGACTAGACCTGTATGCCTAAGATAATGTGCATTAACAATATGCAGCTATTTATTTTATTATTATTACATTTAAAAAGAGAAGGACACACATCTGAATCAAGTGTACGTCAGTACGAAATACCCTAGGAAAGGCCAAGGTACACAATTGCGTGAAGATTAAAATCAATAGGATGATTTTCTTAAAGGGAAATAAATCAGAGAGGGCTCCACAGGGGAGGTGAGTCTTCACTAAGTTCCCACAGGACATTTGGAAGTTGAGTAGAGGCTCACTTCCGAGACGACAGGGTGAAAAGACATAGCCCCAGGTTTGCAAGAAGCCAACATGAAGGCCATGAATGTTTTCTGATCCTAAACTTTTTAAGAATATCTCTGCTAGTGTAATATATTTTTTAAAAATCATATTTTTCTGTAGGCTCATTAACATAGTGGATTGTTTTGTTTTGGACTTCGGGTTTTTTAACAGGCCACCCTCACCTTCAATCTTTTGACATCTATAATTTCACATGATACAACATTTGTGATTTTGGCAACAGAGCATGAGCTCCACTCCAACTCTTATTAATCTTTTTTAACTCAAAGGAATAAAAGCTAACAAGTTTCTATCTCTCACAAACCAAAATAATAAGCTCTTTTTAAAAAAAACTGTCATGGAAAAAAATAATAAACAAGATAGATCCTGAATAATGGTAAAGGAAGATTTTTGTATATATTCGAAAAATATTTTTAAATGCCTTTCATCTTGGGGGTCCTGTGACTGGCTGACTTGCTTCCCTGACTTTAATCAGTGAAGGGGAATTTGCTGGCCACAGCGCCTGGGTGGAGGGAAGATGGAACTCAGCTACAGGGCCAGTACGTCAACGTCAACGTAATGATTCCTGAAAAAAGAGATGAAAAGTCATTTCTGCTCCCCTTGTGTTATCCAGGGCGCATCTTCCCTGTATTAACACAAAATTGGAATTTTATCATACTTCCTATTTGTTCTGCAAATCCCTGTCTCTTAAAATGAGGGGTATGTTTAAGTGAAAATAATTACTAAGATGGAATTTATATTTGACTGTTGTTTCACTTTGCTGGCTCACACGGAATTTTACCATCTCCCCAGTCTACTTTGAAGATGGCAATAAAGTCAGTAAGTTCTATTCTCTTCCTGAATTAGTTTCTAACTAATTTTGTATTTTAGATTTACTACCTGTCTCCTCTTCTCTAACAGTTAAAAGCCCTCTCCTTACATCTGCTTCTCACATAATCCACATGAGTCAAGAAGCCAGGAGATAGCACCAGCTATGAAAAGAAACAATACCAATTAAGGTGACGCAGTGCTCTTGCCTTAAAGAAAGTTGAGGGATAGTTTGGAAGCTCACTTCATAGCCCGTATGTGAGGAAACAGGACCTGCAGTGAGTGATTACATTTGAAAGAGTTCAGTGGTCAGAATAATTGATAGCACAGTTGTTTAATTCTACTCTTATATGTTCTTAGATGTAACAGAGTCAACGTGAATCTCTAACCGTTGGCATATTTAAGGAGTACATATACATCACACGTGAACAAAGGGTTAACCAATTTGGGAATGGAGAGAATGATGAAAATTTTGAGAAAGTGATGAAATCTAAAGCCTTTTCCACCTGACTTAGATCCATGCAAGACTGTTGTTCCACCCTCCCTCCAAAAAAAAGTGAAAGTAACATCACGAAACCAAGAAAGATGTGTCAATCTTGGCAGCTGTGTCTGGAGACCCTGGGTTCCTCTAATACTGACTGCCTTCACCTTCACACCACCTCCTCATGGACTATAAACTAGAGAACATTCTATTCCAAGATTCATAAAGCCAGGAGCCCAATGAGCATTTTTCCATGGCATCTCTCTGACTGAGTATCATTTAGCAAAGTGAGGCACTTCATTGTACAGCATGTCTTCAAATAACATCCTTTGTTCAATGTTGCTTTGTTATGATATTGGTGAGAAAGCAAACAAACAGACTTCCTGACCAAGGCTCCTATTTGTGTGGAGTCTGCGTGTACTTCCCACATCTTCTCTGGGTTCCTCCCACATCCCAAAATTGTGCCATCACAGACACTGGAACGTCTCCATGGAGCCCGGGTCAGTGGGTGTGGGTGTGAGTGCCTTGCGACGGGGTGGCTCCTGGCCAGGGCTAGTGCCCACCTGAGCCCTGAACTGCCACGATGGGCCCCCCGACTCTGAACTGGAATAAGCGGTGATATACTTACCTTACTTTTTTTGATTAATCTTTCCTATTTGTATCTTAATGTATAGCTCACATTTATGTCATTGTTTAACATGGAAATGTTTTGGTCTTTATTTAGAAGTTCGGTGATGTTTTTGTGATCAGAAATATGCCATAGGAACTTCAGTTTTGTTTATGTCAATTAGCCATGTCAGTGAATATTGCTTTTATCATATGGCGTTTCATTTAAAGTTGCAGTTTCCAAGAACCTATTGACTACATTGATTGAGGACTTGCTGTTATTAGCCTAGCTGCCTTGACCTTCCTAGGGAAACTTAATTTAATAAGTGTCAGGAACCAAAACATTCCTATTGTCTGGTATTCCTTACTAATTCAGTATTTAGTATTCATTAATTCATTTGAGAGATACATAGTTCCTAATCTGTGTCAGGTATGTGGTAGGTGATATGGACACACCAGTCAATAAAATTGACATGGCACCTGTCCTCACATTGCTCATCAGACGATCATGATGAGTAATCCAGATTAATATATTCAAAATAATATAAGACAAAACATTCAGTATGGCATGTATTCCTCTGAAAGGAAGATACAAACAATATTCTGAATAAGAAAAATTCTCCATCTGAGGACTCACCCAGAGTATACATTTCTCATCTCTCTTGAGAGTGGAGGGTGGGATGAGGAGGGTTTAAACACAAATAGAATTTCACAGATCTTCTCTATGAAATGTGTTTTTGAATTAGAGAGTCATACTTCTTTTCGTGATAGTCACAAAGCACATTTTAGGGAGGACCACTCACTGCACGCCCCTACATACCGTGTAGGGCTTGAATCAGTCCTTCACAGCCTTTAACAGATACTGACCGAGTACCTATTATGCACCAGGCATTGGCCCAGGTGCTGGGGATAACAGCTTTTAGGAAGATTTTCAATGTCATATTTTGAAAGATAAAGGATCTCTAGCAATAACTCATATGACTAGAAACCTCAAATTATTAAAATATTCCATACTCAAAGCTGTCTGTTAGTAATCATATTTTCCCCTAGTGCTTGATTTTATCTTTATAAAATGGCCATGAACCATGGCAGAGGTTATTAATTCATTCATAATTTACTAAATGAAGGTCAGTTGCATTTTAAGACACATTAATTTTAATTATAACATTAGTTGTAAATTGGGATCTTTTCCTAAATAAATGATCATTAATATTTTAAACAAAAAATATTATTCTAAAACCCTATCAAAAGACAGATTCCAGAGACTTGCAGAAATACGGTCACCTTATTTACCCCTCCTACATACTCACAGAACTTTAAATATTTGTGTTTAAATATGACATATATTTAAAAACCTTCTTTTCATCCTTAGAGAGCTTTAAGGTTTTTATAATGTGCCACTTTTGCTTAATTACAAGAAAAGTCATAAATGTTTTAAATATAAATGTAACCTACCATACTTTTCTTGTGTATGGTGGCCAAAGTAATATTTCAGAGGTATAAAAATCGTTTAGGACCATGGAAATTTTTACACATTGACTAAAGCCATAGCTTGGGTTTCAGTATACTAAAGAATGAGTTCCCATCACTTATGAATTTGAAATGTTAAAAGCTTTATTTTGAATGCACTGAGGCATATTAAAAATAAAAAGGAAATTTTTATGCTTCGGATATAGCCAAGGAGATTTGTTCAATGTCATTTTGAATTTTTCCCAAATCTGAAGAGGGAATCCCTCAGGTAACATTTGAAACATTTTGAGCACTTGTATTTCTAAAAGAGGCACTTAAAATAAACAACCAAAAGATGCTTTTAAGCAAAGGGGAAAACAAACAAACAAACAAAAAAACACCACCAACAACAAAAAAACCACAGTGTTGGATATTCAACAAGGAAATCCAAGCTAATGATTATAAAATGTGGCGATATTGGGTCACTTTTTATTTTTCAAGTGATGACTCAAAACTTTATATTTTTTTCTGAATTGAGAGAGAGCTAAGAATAATTATTTTAAACCTCATGATAGCCTATCCCACCCAGCAAAGAAAAATACTTCAAATATTCTCTGAAAAGCTTTATTCGACAGACATGTTTTATTCTGTTCTAGACATTCATTAACCAAAAAATATGTGTTGAACTCTGCTGACATTGCAGATGAGTCTTAGGTAGTGAATTATTTGTGCCAGCACACAGAGCTAAATATAGAATACTTTTACTTTTGTTAAAATATTTAATTTAATGTTATGTTTCTCAAAACACATGACAGGATGGATAGCAGAAGGGATGGGGCGGATGCAATATTTGCTTAGCCGAAAAGGCCTAAGTATCTATTTTGGTGCATCTGACAAGCAGTAAATGAAGATTTCCAAATAAACAAACAAGCTACATGGAAAGACATTTGAGCAAGAACGCCAAAATTCCCATTAGTGAGAATAACAATGGAAAGAAATAATTACATTTTGCTGTATAAAATAAATCTTAGTAAACCCAATTTATGTTAAAAATAGAGACACCTGTACTTAGGGTGGTGTTACAAGATTCCAAGTTACAGCAGACAATTTCTGTCTATATTTAAGGGGAAAATAGCAGAATGAATTTCTTCTTTCAGTTAACTGTATGTGGTATGGATTACTGGGCGTGTTTACCTGTTCCTGTGTCAATAGTCTCAACAATGCTCGCCTGTAGAAGAGCAAGACGAAGTGGAATATGAACTGCTCATCAGTTCCTGCAAGAACGGACCAGCTTCTTGCTCCTGCCCCTCACTCCAACCTCAGTTCTCACTACTGTCTCCTTGACCTAGACCAGTGTGGTCAGCCACATTGCCTTGATTCCATTTGTTGAAAATTTTACTCTTTCCTGCCTTAGGATTTTCACAGTTGCTTTTTGTATAAGATCTACACTTAGATACTCCCCTGGATTCGGGCCTCAATTCTCATGTCGGTGGTAAAGTGTTTCGATTCTGTTCTCTCTGTAAGGCCGCCTCCTCCAGTTACTCTCTAGTCTAGCAGTCACCCAGTCTCCCTCACTCACAGCCATTGGAAGTCATCTGACTGTCTTGCTCCCTGAGCATGTAAGCTCTACGAGAAACAGCATCTTTCCCCCCTAATCTGACCTCTGTGTTTCTGGTACCCACGACAGTGTTGTGTCTGGCTTCAAGTAAGGAGGCAAGAGCTATTTTTACATAATTCAACAGTTTATCAATTTCACTGGTTGATCCAAAGCAATATGGATTGGCAGGTAGGCTGGGAGAGGAAAAGGAGTAGCTAGCACTAACAGTGCACACTTGGAGACACAGGTTTTCCCAAGAAACAACTCCAGGGAAAGACACGATTCTCTCTGCAGAATCAGGAAGTATCAACATACCCTCCTACAGTTTTTACCCTCACAGCTGTGAATCTTGAAATGGGAATCTCGAATCTCAGTAGGTAGTGAGCAATTCTGGGGGTAAAAGCCCTAATGTCTACACGATTGCTCGAACACTGCTTGCAACGGAGAGCTGATCCAAGTCACGGACCTCACTCTGGCCCCATTTTAATTCCCTTTGATGGGAATCTGTGCTGAGATGCACTGAAAGTGAGTGTGCTGCAGACAGCTATTTCCGTGCATCGAGCAATAAAACAGTGGGGCTGGCAAATGTGGACAGAAGTAATGTAAAATATTTTGGTCTGAGCAGCCTGTTTGTGATGCTAATGATTTTCTGTGTTACTTAGATGAGTTCTGAGAAGTTTACAGCCATCCATTTCAAGTCAAAAAACTACATTTAGAAGGATCAATGACGCATAATAGACATGCTGCTCGGCACTGGATAAATTCTCATTCTCAAAAATCTTCAGCCAAAAAAGTCATCACAGAACATTTAAAAGAGTTTCCAAAAATGCCCAATTGTGTCTGCAATACTATGTGAAGCACGCTCAGAGATGTATTGTGCTAAGGCAGTGCAACGTGTTTTAAAAAGTGTTTACGTATTCATGCAAGTGAATGTTCTTAGTCCTTTCACAAGGACAATTGATAGCATATTTTATTGCATTGGCTTTATTGAAATGTTTTACACAGAGATAGACAAAAATACTTTTCTGAGCCAGATGATAATTCTCAAGGCGTGAAGACAAAAAAATACCTCCCCTGCCCCAATCCCTTTATCCTCTTAACCTACACCTCTCCTGCACACGACTGACTGTCCTTATGTCCTTATGCTTCAAGGAAGCAGCTTTGCTTTATAAAGTGAAAGGTGGCTGTTGTAATAGAATTGAAGCAACAGCTGTACTTTATCCTCCAGCAGCCTCAGTGCACTCACAAAGGTACCTGAGGTAGCTGTCCCTCTTGTAGTAGTAGCAGGCTGGGCTCCAAAGTGGAGAGGACAGTTCTCCTCCAACGGGCAATTTCACCATGTGCTCACTGCAGCTCCAAATCCCAGCTCTAAAAGATCTAAGTCAGAGGTTCGTAAAAGCTAGCTTGTGGACCTGTGTGTACATGCCAAGAATGTACATCGGAAGATTTTTACAAAACTAAACAATTTCCTAAAAGCTCCTTTAAGATTATATACTTTTTAATGTTTGGTGTAGCAGACTTTGCCATGGTATGACATTATGGTGTTAGTAAACAGTATGAGTTTGCTTTTTAAGTTTCTTAATTGCCTCGCCTGCATACCACAAATGGGCAATGTTCATTGATCAAATGGTATTTTAGATTGTATTGATTCATCAAATTCCAAAACCTGGAGACTGTGGATTCACTTTTAACTTTATATATATACAAAGGAAACTATGTGTGTGCGTATGTATGTACATACACACATAGTTCCATTTAAAAAATATCTTTTACAACCTCCTTCCCAATATCTGTTGTTCACTTCATCTTATACATTTTTTAATAGAGAAACCCAGGCAGGCTATTTTCACTTCTCCAGTCTGAAAGCTACTTCTTATGCATGACTCACACATATACACATTGCCTTTTTTTTTTTTAAGAGTGATCATGCATTCTTTAATTTTCTTAGAATTTTATGACGCAGTTTCAGTTTCAACTGAAAGTGAGAGAAAGTGATTTTTCGAAGTTCTGTGCTAAGAATCATTCTACATGCAAAAGGAATGTGATGCATTACTTGATGGGTTTGTTAGGGCTTGGTGTTTTGTCCCCAGATTAATCTCTTGGTAAAACTGTGGGGTCCTAGACAGCCTGAGAGATATGAGAGTCACTTGTACATCCATCTCCAAATCTAAAATGTGATAACAAGTTTCCACGTCTCATCACCTACCTCAGTGTGCCCTATGCAACTCAGTTACCAGCACACACAGGTCATCTGCTGTTCTGATTGTCTTCTGTGTGAGGTGGGGACATCCATACACTAAATCTTTATGCCTGG